>CAWUFW010006839.1:792500-1092607 GCA_963921515.1 Calotriton arnoldi | reverse complement strand
TGTACACATGTCCCCACGCATCTTACAGTTGTTCGGTTTGGGCTGTGTGTGGTAGTGTCTGTTGCATGTGTGTGTGATGTGTTGTGTATTGTGTGCTGGACATGGGGGTGTTTGTCCCTGGGAGCTGTGGCATGGTAGTTGCGCATGTGAGTACATAGCGGTGTGCTGGTATACATTAGTTTGTACTTACCAGCCTCCACTCCCCCTGCTAATCCGGCGAGGATCTCCGGATGTATTACGACTCGCACCTTCTCCTCCCACGCTTTGAAGGTCTTAAAGAGCGCGGGATTCCCTCCGCCAGTGACGGCAGCCAGCTCTCTGTTTTTGCCCTCCTTCTTCTTGACCAGGCTCTTGACGTCATTCCAACGTTTGTTAATCTCGACTCTGTTCCTGGGCAGGGTCCCGACTGCATTGACCTGGTCTACGATCCGGTTCCACATTCTGTTTCTGGTGGCTAGTGGTGTGTGCTGGACCATGTTCCCATAGATTTGTGGGTACACCTTGATGATCTCGTCGACCATGACCGTCAGCTCCATGGGCGTGAACTTGGGCATCCTTTGTGGTGCCATGGTGTTTGTGGTGCTGGTGCGGTGTGTGTTGTGTAATGTGCAGGGGGTTTGTGGTGCCGGGGTGGTGGTGGTGGTGGTGGTGGTGGTGGTGGTGGTAGTGATGTGTGCGTTTCTGTGGTGTGCTGCTGTCCTTGCTGTGTCACTGTGTCCTCTCTCTCCTCTCTGGTTTGCAATGTAGCAAGGGGTTGTGGTCTGTGGGAGTGCTGCTTTTGTACTCACCTATGTGGTGTGTCCTCATGGTCTGTTGTTTTCAGGTGTGTTGTGTCTGGGGTTCTGGCCTTTGTATTTTTTGTTTGTCCGGGGGTGTTTTCGGGATGTGTACTGTGCTTGTGCATTTGTGCGTGCCTTGCTGTGTGGACTTGTTGGCCATGTTGTGTGCTATTGGTTTTGTGTGCGGATGGTTTCTGTGCAGGTACGTTGGCGCCATGGCTTCTGCCGTGTCGATTCTCATCGGCGTTGTTTGCGCTGGCGGGCGGTATATTTGTGGTTTTTCCGCGCTCATGGCGGTGCGATCGTAATTTCACGTGCGGTGTGTCGGCCGTGAGGGCGGGCGGTTTTGTGTTGTCGTGCGTGTTTCCGTCCGTGGCGGGCGGTTTGACTCCGACTCGGACGATGGCGGGCGGTATTTTGTGTGATTTTTCCGCCGATGGCGGTTTTCGGTTTGTGTAATCGTAATGGCGTGGTCGGTGTTCAGGCGGTGTGTGCGGGCGGATTTTTGCCGCTTCCATGCCTGGCGGATTTATTTACGCCGGGTATCGTAATGGGCCCCTTAATATTTAAATAAAAATAAATTAATTATCAATACCAATAAAAAAATAATTAAAATTAATTACCAATTACAAAATATTTAATAATTAATTAATTATAAATACCAATAAATATTATTTATAAAAAATGAATTACCTATTAATAATTAACAACCACTTAATTTTCAATACCAAAAATGTAACAAGTAATAAAAAAAATACCAATTAATATTTAGTTAACAATAAATTAATTATCAATACACAAAAATAATTTCATTAATTACTTAATTACAATTAAATTACTTCCCACCCTATTCCCCTATAAACCCACAACCCGCTCCGAATAATAAATAAATACAATTAACATGATTATCAATTTATCAATTAATAAAAATTAATTACCAATTAATAAAAATTAATTACCAATTAATAATTAATTAACAAAAATTATCAATACAAATAAATTAAAATAAATATTTACTTAATTACAATTAAAATACTTCCCACCCTATTCCCCTATAAACCCACAACCCGCTACAGAACTAAAACGCAATAATTAAATAAAAAATAATTAATAATTCCTAAAAATTAATATTTAATTTACTATAATTAAATTACTTCCCACCCTATTCCCCTATAGACCCACAACCCGCTCCGAATAATAAATTAATGCAATTAACATCATTATCAATTCATCAATTAATAAAAAATAATTACCAATTAATAAAAATTAATTACCAATTAATAATTAGTTAACAATAAATTAATTATCAATACAAATAAATTAAAATAAATATTTACTTAATTACAATTAAAATACTTCCCACCCTATTCCCCTATAAACCCACAACCCGCTACAGAACTAAAATGCAAAATTAAATTAAAAATAATTAATAATTCCTAAAAATTAATATTTAATTTACTATAATTAAATTACTTCCCACCCTATTCCCGTATAAACCCACAACCCGCTACGGAATTAAATTACGCAAAAATTAAATAACATAAAATTCATTATTTTAAAAAAATTAAACATACATTACAAAAATAATATACACTTTTAACACATATACTAACATAGAAAACACTTAAAAAAATTCGATATTATTAAAAATTCGATATATTTTAATGCCTATATTATGTACTTTGATATTTTGACAGTCGATATTACATACCTGCATTTCGATATTTTTAACCACTATATTATGTCCATTCGATATTCTGTCCATTCTATTTTTTTTCTTCGATATTTTGTTTAGTTACCGACTCCGTGGGATGCCTGAGGCCGTTCTCCATGGCAGCCGGCTTCGGCCGTCGCACTTGCTTAGGGACTAGGAGGCTTGAGGAGGCGATGTGAGGGCTAGGGGTGGGCAGACACCTAACTCCTGGGTGCTCCTGGATGCTGCCGGGTCGGACTGCTCTGCATCTCCCGCTCGCTCCTCTCGCTCTGCTGTCCATTAGTGTATCTTTGCGGTTTGCACCGTGGGTGGTTTTATCTCCTGATTCTGATTTGCGCACATTGGAATGAGGGTTGGGAACACATTTACAGCAAGCTAAATTCTGCAGTTTTACCTCATTATGTCCTATATTCCCAGTAGAAATTAATACAGCACCGAGAGGAAGGCAAACAAACACAAGCTGCGGGTTGAACCGAGATGACCAGCCAACAAGTTTGTATTCGGGATCCAACATCATTTACCCATATTTCAGGTAGCCTCGGAATGATGCTGAAACCGTCTTGATAGGTTATAAAATGGCTATCTAGTGTAATGTAAAATACAGATAATTTTTGCCAATTTAGAAGTAGTGGAGGGAGGTATTACTATATCTGATTCATTTATTAATTCTTCAATGAATAGTATTGTTCATGCACCATCTAATTCTTGTTTTGCTGATTGATTGGCGCAGTGAATTCTATCATGAAAGATACCTCCACCTTACAACTTAGAGGGGATGTTATTTAACACAACTAAGGGGCATATTATCAACGGCCAGCGATAATTATCGCTGGCCGTGATTAGCGACGTATTCCCTAACGCAGGCTATCTCTGGAATTTATCGCCCTGGTAGCGCGTTATTAACAACGCGCTTCTCCAGATTTTGGCGAAAACGGCCGTTTTCGCCGAAATCTAACCTCTGCTAAAATCATGTGGGCTACCTTGTAAATATCGCGATGTGAACATCAGCGATATTTGCAACGTAGTCCATCCGGGGTACGCCCACTTTGCATCTCATTAGAGATGCAAAGATGGGCGTTGGGGGAAAGGGCGATAATGCAAGGATTCACGCGATAGCGTGACCTTGCTGATTAGGCGATAACATTATCGCCGCTTTTTGTCCAAAAACGGACGCAAAAGCGGCGATAATTGTTTATCGCCTTGTTGCTAATATGCCCCTAAAGTGGCAGTTCTATGAAGTGTGAGAAGGTGGAATGTAGTGAAGACCTATGTGAAAATATATACTTTTTATTATATGCCAAAGCTATATGAATTTAGAAACGAAACATTAGAGCTATTGTACATATCTACTCCTAAAAGATATAAAAATGCACATGGAAATAAGAAATAAGAAAAATATTTCAAGTTCCAAAATCCCTTTTAAGTTTTTCATAGATGGCGCCTTCTGTCATTTTAAAAACTTGAATTTTGGGTTGAACTAACGTATTTAATCAGTATTAATTTAAATGCAAAACAACACAACTATTGGTGCAGTGGTGTTGATGATAACAGCATCAAATAATGCAAATTATCTGTGTTAGAAGTTCTCCCTTTTCAACTCACAATACAGCACATTAAAAAATGTAGGGGCATATTATCAAGAACGGCGTTAAAATTATCGCCGGTTTAGCGGCAGAAAACTGCCGCTAAAGCGGCGATAATGGGCTTGATAATATGTCCTGGAGAATTCCAATAGAAGCCCATGTTGACACCAGAACATGGGCTTCTATTGGAATTCTCAAGGGCATATTATCAAGCCCATTATCGCCGCTTTAGCGGCAGTTTTCTGCCGCTAAAGCGGCGATAATTTTAACGCCGTTTCTTGATAATATGCCCCGTAATTTTCAGAAAGTGAAGTCAGAATTAGCATTTATAAAGTGGAAATCTAGCTGGAAAACAAAAGATATCATCAAGTACAAGCATGGTTTCATAAATTTGAATTACCCATTTTTTTTCGTTATGCCACGATTATTTCCAATTTTCAATTTCAACGCACATAAGTCAGTTCAAAAAGCCATCTGCAGGTATAAGTCTGAATCGGCTTGATTGTCGAGTGCAAGAAATCCATAAAAGCCATACTTACACATCTATTTAATCATAGGCACTACTCAAAGTGCAGGGAGTCGGTGTTCGACCTCAGAGATACCCTTGAATGCTTGGGTACACTTGGGTATTTACCAGTAGCGGCCTGTGGTGGGTGTGCTGCCGGGCGGAGACACAGGGCTGGGGAGGGGCAGGGTGGGGGGTAGTAAATTACGCATTTCGGCCGCACTGAGGTAAGTAAACAAAAAAATAAATAAAACGAATTTCGTTGTGCGCGATGCATCGCCAAATGCGGTGCAGCACGCGCAACGAAATTCGTTTTATTTATTTCTTTGTTTACTTACCTCAGAGCGGCCGAAATCCGTAGTCTACTACCCCCACCCTGCCCCTCCCCCACCCCGAGTCACTGCCCGGCAGCATTCCCACCACCGGCCGCTACTGGTATTCACTCACCTTCCTCTCTTCCATTCCTACACGGGAGATTTAGGAGGAGATTTACTAAGTGACGCAAATCAGCGCAAAATCTTTTTTTCCAATTTACTTTCAAGCGCTAAACTTGTTTAGCGCTGGAAATAACCGAAAAGTAACGGTGCATTACCTTGCGCCATGGGGGTGTACCAAGGGTGGAGCATGAGCATTCCCATGCAACCACGCAAGGTTTCTCACGCTAAACCCAATTTACTAAGTAAAGTAGATTGGGTTTAGCATGAGAAAACTGCGCCCTTTTCAAGTAGGCGCAAGGAAGGAGAAATGCTTTCATTTCTCCTTCCTTTTCCGAATTTGCATGTGTGCTGCGCAGTACAGCACGCATACAAAGAGGGGAAAAGGTTCGAAGTGAGTCTCAGCATAGTATTTTGTACTGGAAGGTTAACCTTCCAGTACAATACTTATGCTAGACTCACAGAGAAACCCTTGCACAATGGCGCAAAGGTGTCTCTGTGGCGCACGGCACCTGATTTCAGCACTGGCGCTAGTGAGAGAGGAGGAGAGCGCCTTATTTTAGTAAATAGAGCGCTCTTCTCCTATCTCCTTTTCACGTAGCGCAGCATTTGCGGCTGCTGCCGTGCGCTACGTGAAAAGTGGGTAAATCTCCTCCTTACCCTTATCAAGGGCACGAGTGAATCCTTTTGCAATAGGAAAAAGGAACGTAACACCCAGGGACAAAACACAGGCCCTCTAGTCCCTGCGGGGCAGAGGGCCCTCCAACCCTTCAGGGGGGACCTCATTTAGGCCAAGGCTAATGAATATCTGTGAGACATGGGAGGCTCCACTGCAGTCGAGGTCCGAGGAGGAGTGCCGGCCGGGCGGTGACGTGGGGCGGGGGAGGGGCAGGGTGGGGGGTAGCAAAGTACGGATTACGGACCAATACAGGTAAGTAAACATTGAAATCAATAAAATGAATTTCGTTGTGAGAGCTGCATCGCCAAATGCGATGCAGTGCGCGCAACGAAATTCGTTTCATTGAATTAAATGTTTACTTACCTGTATTGGTCCGTAATCCGTACTTTGCTACCCCCCACCCTGCCCCTCCCCCGCCCCACGTCACCGCCCGGCCGGCACTCCTACACGGACCGCGACTATAAATGTTTATAGTTTTAATCTCAAAAGCAAAAAGGACAAAGGACAACCAGCCAACACGTGTTTCGTCACAAAGGGAAGTAACCTGTGACTTCTTCAGGGCTGTAAAGGAAATGTAGATGTCGTTGAGGAATCGCTCCGCCGGTGATAATTCCGACCCGGCTGGTCTGGTTGAAGAAAGTGACAAGGAGATCCAAGATAATGTTGGGAAAGCTCCGGCTTAAGGCGATCCCAGGAGTGAATGACTGAATAGCCGTGGGTCGGTGGGTCAACGTCTCCACGGATCTACAGTTTCAAGGAAAACCTCACCCGGAACAGAGACGTGTCGGTGCCTGCACTCCTCCTGAAACACATTCACGCTTAGATCGTCTGGACCGGCTGACCCGCCCGTTTACAGGCTGCAGGTACTACTTTTGGGATCTCCTCGACCCTGGAGGTCCCTTTCTTAATACACTGAGGTTTTCCTTGAAACTGTAGATCCGTGGAGACGTTGACCCACCGACCCACGGCTATTCAGTCATTCACTCCTGGGATCGCCTTAAGCCGGAGCTTTCCCAACATTATCTTGGATCTCCTTGTCACTTTCTTCAACCAGACCAGCCGGGTCGGAATTATCACCGGCGGAGCGATTCCTCAACGACATCTACATTTCCTTTACAGCCCTGAAGAAGTCACGGGTTACTTCCCTTTGTGACGAAACACGTGTTGGCTGGTTGTCCTTTGTCCTTTTTGCTTTTGAGATTAAAACTATAAACATTTACTATTTCGAGTGGACTTTAATAACAACTCTACGAATGCTCAGAACAACAACAAACATTGTTTTTATTGTACAAACGTGTGCCCAGGACTTGGCTTTTCAGTAACTTGTGTGGGTTGACACCCACATATTAATACGGGGGTTAAAGGGTAATTCCTCCGACCTGGTAGCACCGTGCAACACACACACCATAATCACCATACGCACATACAGCAAGGCGCCACACTTCCTGGCATATCCAAAACCCTACCTTCTAAATACGGACCGCGACTGCTCCACTGGGAACACCATAAAGTTGGTGGCCGTATAGGTGAATCAGATTCTTCGCAGGGAGAAACATTACCACTGTGGACAAAAACAAATGCACTCATGGAAAGACATTTTCCCCCGTGCATTTGTACACCATAAGCAATTATACACGAGAAATGTTCGGCATGGTCATAATTCATAATTCACAAACTCTCTTTAATAGGACACCTGGAAACCAGTGACTTTCACAACTTCCCAAACAAATGTGACTCTACACAGTTTCAAATTTATGAATGGATTTGTCGATCAGACTGAGGAAGGTTAAGTAATTCAGAAAGAATTTGAGAAACTATGAAGTGCCTAGCCAGGGAATAGAACACAAGTCTTCAAATTCAAAGATGAGCAATATAACCCCTAGATCGCATCTCCACCATTTTAATGGCTACTTATTTTAAATATAACAAAATAATCTTATTTCGTTATTCATAGCACAAAACAAAAATCATGACTGCAATGTATTTCATAATCCAATACTTTTGAAATATGAATGAAACAACATCAATATATCCATGTGATGGGGAAGAAGAGGAGAGGCTACTTACTGGGTGAGCGGGATGGAGATTTGGTAATGCGGAGTTGCCACATATTGGAATCCGGGACATGAGGGTAAAACAGAGAGAATGAACATAGAGATAAGATTGGAAAAGGGAAAGAAAGAAAGGTGATGGAAATGGATAGAAAGGAGGCAGAAACGGGAAATAGGAGAAAACACTGAAAAGGGGCATAAAGGAGGAGACATGGGGCTATAACAGCACAAAGAGAACAGCCTGAGTGAGATGCCGCACCAGCATTTAATGACCCAAGGACTCAGAAATAATCTCTCACTGGGAGTAGAGTGCAACATTCAAGGAACAACCATGTGGCCAAGGAGGCAGAGATGAAGATGGCGCAATAGGGAAAGAGGTAGTCAAAGGGATTCCGGGAGACTTGGAGGAGCCACAACAGAGAGAGGGAGCCCAGTGTGAATGAGGAGAATGGAAACAAGGGTTGGTTCTACCCTTAACCCCACCAGGGCTGGCCGCCTGGCCTCTTCCACAGGCGGAGGAAGGATTGTGGGCCAAGCAAGTGACTAGAGAATAAAGGAGAGGTGAAAGGGGAAAGAGGAGAGGTCATTTTGATATTGATCATTTATTGTGTATATATTGATATGGCAATAAAAGGGGAGATTAAACTGCCATTAGTTGAAGACTGTCGACAGAGGAACAACAACAGAGTAAATCAACATTTGATGGACAAGAAAGCAAGGAATTGACATGAAAAGAATTGTAAAGGAACCCCAAAGGAAATAAAGATAGCGAAACATGGAGCATGAGAAATTTAGAGAGGAGACGTATAAAGAAGAAATGACTGAATCAAAGACTGTTTTTAATGTCCTATTACTTTCAATCAAACTAACTTGTCTTCTCTCAAGTGCCACTATCCTGGAAGTGAGCTGGAGGCCAAGGGAACAACTCTGCAGAAAGTACGACTTAGAAGGAAATTATTTATATTGATTGGACAATTTAAGAAATTAACTAAGAATATGAATGTAAGAAAGAAAACTGATAAATAAAATTGCATTGATACAATAAAAAATTGACCTTATTCTGAAATTATTGACAGACATATAATAGGATATAACAATCCACAACGTAGGGACAAATATTATCGCCTGCATGTATGTGTAAGGCCAGGTTAAGGAAGTGTTGTCCTGATCATTTCCTATTGCGAGAGGTACCTGACAGGGCTGCCCTATCTCCCCACTAGTCTTTGCCTTGATGGTGGAAGCACTGGCACAGTGGATGAGATAAGATGTGCAGGTATGGGCTATTGATTGGAGCAGGGGATCAGGGACAGATTTGCCCTGTATGCCAATGACGTCCTGATGAACATACAAAGGACACAGTACTACATCACAAGAATAATGTTCATTCTTGAAATATATGGTGCAGCCATGAGACTGAAAGTAAACTGTGACAAATCAAGAGTGATCTCGCTCATAGATGTAGCCCAATTCCCAGTGCTGACTTCGTCTGCCCTATAGATGAGACCAGGCCCATTTAAATACTTGTTTCTCTAATCCAAGAAGAAACCTGGAACTTGAACATCTCACCTCTTTTGAACAAACAAAAAATGGAAACAGAGGCCAAGGGCAAACTGCCACTCTCTATAATGGGCAAAGGGTCCTGTATAAAATGATCTCCCTCACTTGAATTGTGTGCATAATAAAACATTACCTGTATCAGTTGCCCCCGTCATTCTTTAATACACTTAAGTCTACTCTTACATCTTACCTCTAGAATGGGGGCCCTCCGAATGTGGCCTATAGAAAGTGTGTGTGTGGTCACCATATGAGAGGTGACTGGGCATCCCAGACCTACAACTCTACTAATTGGCTGCCCAGATGCTCCCAATTAATGACTGGCTGTTTAGAGACAGAAACAACTCTACCTTCTGTCTTGAACTGATGGGCCTGGATAATGGGAGAGTCCTGGCCCACCTGGATAGTAGGAGACTGTCTGCCTCCCTTACTCTCCCTACTAAATTTACACTTAATTGCTGGTACAACACCCTACCGTCAATTTCATGGTATCAAAAGCTGACCAGGGAGACCCCACTGTTGGTGGGCACTTGGCTCCTAGAAGTGAACAGGCTGACAGGCTTCCAACAATGGAATGCTATCAGACTGTCAAAACTCAGGGATGTCTGGGCCATGGCCCACATGAAATCGTACATTGACCTGACTACAAAATATGACTTACACAAATCTCCGTTCTTCAAATTCTTGCAAATACTTCACAGTCTAGACAGCTACAAAGACAGTCAGACCCCTCTCCCAGACTTTAGTCCCCTAGAGGTGAAATTGTCTATGACAAGGATAGAAAACAAGGACATCTCCGGTTTATACTGCACACTGGTTGATAGTGTTCTGGACCCTCTAGTAGAACTCTGTACAAAATGGGAAAGGGACGTAGGAGGGTTAGATGACAATGACTGGCGAGATGCCAAAATGGCCACACATGAGTGGCCAAAATTGCCACACGATAGTTGACACATACATTTAGGTACTTCCATAGAGTATATCATGTGGAAACTAGATTGTACCACATGGGGAGATCCTTGTCCTCTGACTGCATGAGGTGTGGCTAGGCATCAGGTTCTTTTATTCACATGATACGAGAATGCTCCACTACAAAGACGTACTGGACACAAACCAATACACTCCTGGGTAAGATTGTGGGTATCACAGTGGAGGGATCCCCTAGAAGTGTCCTCTTGGAGATCGAAGCTGAGTGGGATGGTAACTAGGGCAATAAAGCATTAATCGCTTGGGCCACCTGCTGGGTAAGAAAGACGTAGCCCATCACTGGACATCCACAGCAGCTCCTGATTTGTAGGAATGGATTAGAGGTATGGGCCAGTGTGCCTTGGCAGAGGAATCAGTATGCAAGAACAGAGGCTGTGTGAACAAACATTCTAAGTTATAGGGGAAGTGGTGGAACTACTTTCAAATGACTTGAATGCTCTCAAGATTTCGGTGCCACTTCCCTATATACTGGCTGGCCAGGAACCTGGCTTGAAGACTCATTTGCTGCCCCAGGGACAAGTCTCATCTTGTACCTCTGCCTGTTGTACTAACAATGTGAATGGTGCTATTGCTAATGTACACAATGGGCTGAATGTTGTTTATTGGTATTTACTTAAAAATACAATAAAACAGATGTTTAAAACAAATTAAACAATATAAATTTCTAAACGTCCAACCTGGTGCTCCATAGACACTCCGAGGGACTCAATCCTAAATGGATCAATGACATAATATTGATGATAACAATATCAATTCATAAAAATATCTGAAAATAAATATCCTTCTAAAATATATAGTTTTACTATACTTAAGTAATAAAAACACAAATTTCGATAACCAAAATATTACCTTTAAAAATATCAATGTTTACATATATTGATAACACAAATACCAGAAACAAAAATATTGTTTAATTTAAATACACATATAAATTGTCAAAAATTTAGCAACACACAATATGGACTAAATTAGTATCACAAACATATAAGCATTTGATTACAAAACAAAATAACAACAGTATTGATTGTTAACCAAAAAATAAAAATAAACTCCAAAAACATATATAAATATTCTAACAACATTATAACAACTTTATGTAACAAAAAAACATAAAACACCCAAAAAAGATAATACATTTCAATACATCAAATTATGATTAAACTGAAAATATTTACAACTAATAAAATATAAGCTGTAAAAAAAATATTTTTTAATTTATACATAAATAATACATCCAAATGAACACTAAAACCAGAAATATATAAGTAACATTATAAAATAAATACTAATTGGCATCCAACTTACAATGCAATAACTGAAAAAAATTCAAACTAAACAAACACTGACCAGTAAAAAGAACAACCATTAAGCGAACAAACCAACAAAACTATACAATCAATTAATCTTACAATACAAAAGGGACACAAAAACTACAAAAACTGCAAGACGACTATACTCTGCAGGATTTGCTACAAAAAAATCAGAAAACAGAATTGGAAAAATACATACAACTACCTTCTAAATTAAGCAAAAAATTATTAACCAAGCTTAAAAAGGATCTCTGTCTACACCTGTCTCTTAAGTGCAGAATTATCTGCAATGAGTGCAGAGATCTGCACGCAGAGAGGTATTTGTTTTTGTATCAAATGAAACAAGAGAAAGGAGAAGTGGTGTTGCAAAATGGGGAATATTTATTATTATATTGGGAGGGTCAAGTGGAATTTAAGAAAGAGTTTATAGATGCACATGCAAAATACTAAAATACACCCACAGAGGAGTAGGAAAATTGATTTTCACAAATGTTACCCCTAAATATGCTGCAGCTATGCAACTCACACAATAGGTGCAAATCTACTAAAACCAAGCCTTGAAGGTAGGCAAGAACTACACATTGCCAATCACTGGTACTGAAACAGACTCTCATGGAAATCAGTGGAGGCTAGGAATAACTCTAACATCACAAAGGATGAAATAGGAAAATAAATTGACAATATTTTTGGATTCGAATGTCTATTCTTTGATTATAATTTATAATAAAACCTTTAAAATAAAAACAAAATTAATTTTAGCTACAAGTAATAAAAATGCATATTCCAACAAGTTTTCAAATACATGCAACACACTGACTACTGAAAGGAGGGAGGGAGTGAACAGTAATTACAAACATTAACAGCTAAAACTCACTACATCATCAGCCAACTACAAAAAACTGTCCAGATAAGAAAGCAAGACACATGACATAAAAATTGTTTTACAATGCTGGTAAGATCTTTATCGCCTTGTCCCTTGTTTAGATGAACAGTTATTTGAGTAAGAGCGTTAGAGGATTTACAGGCATATCAGCATATTTGGCATGCCCAGTGAAGCATTGAGTGCTAAATACTGCTTGCATGATTGCACGCACAGAAATGGAACTCAATTCACCTTCAGCTTATTCCCAAGCCAAGCGATACCAAAGGGGATGATGGACGGAGCGTTTGAGCAAATCAAACACTCACCCCCAGTCAACTGATCTGGGTTTAATCCATCATCATTCTTTAGCTCACTCCACCACCCCAGTTCAGACATGGCCATATGCAAATCAGTCTGACACTGTGCCTCATGGGAACAGTCCAGCCCGAACTGCCAAGCCATGTCTTCCCTGGACCGGAAACAAGCATCCTGGGACCGGTTTCGGGTTCAAAACCCTCATCAGCCAGGCTATCTTGAATCCAGTGGCAAAGTGAGCAAGGGACCCACGTCTGGGCATACCCTGCCAACTTAGGGCGAACAAAGCGATACCAAAGGGAGATGATGGACGGAGCGTTAGAGCAAATCAAACACTCACCCCCAGTCAACTGATCTGGGTTTAATCCATCATCATTCTTTAGCTCACTCCACCACCCCAGTTCAGACTTGGCTGGATGCCAAGGGGAGAGAACCCAGGTAGCAAGTCCATAAAGGAAAGAGGAACCAGAAGAAGACATCAGAGCAGAGAGGAGGTAATGAGGGGGCACACCATGTGGAGATTTCCTCGAACCTGACAGGGGACTGAAAAAATGGGTGCCACAAGCGACACAACTTGAGAAGGCAGACCCGGAGAGAGGCAAGAATCTTCAGTTGAGTATCGCCCGGTCTGTGACAAGACTAGTCCTTGTTGTATCTTACCCTTTTTCCCCTTCTTCCCTCCCCGCAGTCCAATGGCGGGGAGGGAAGAAGGGGTTCCCATTGTCTTGAACTGTTCCTAGAATGCAGTGAGGATTCTTAGGTGCACTCCCGGACCCAACTGTCATTCTGGGTCAGGGATGTCGATGGAAGCTACTGAATAAAGTTTCCTTACCTGACGTACGCTTCTTCATTTCACTGGCGACGATTTCTAGTTGCCAGGAGGGCAACGTATCGGCATCCCCTCCATGTGTTGCCTAGCGTTGTTGTACAGGTTTCCTGAAGGCTCGGGAAGGCATTTGTGCAGTTTGGAGTGTTCTCGTCTCCCGTCTTCCATTGAGGAGAACAGCAACTGGAAGTCAATTTAGGGATTTTACGGCTTCGGGAAGCTGCCCTGGTTATGCACTGTGCCTTGTGCGTTTGTGCCGTTAGTGGAGGGAGCCAAAAATGATCTTCTGTAACTCAACCGGGTTACTCTGGGCGCGTCACTTCCTGGGAGGAGTTTACTCTAGTGCCGCCCTGCTATGGAAACCCTAGTAGGCGTAGCGGTGATTGCACTGCCCCCTGGGAGGTGCTTCCCCTGCCCGGGAAGTGGTGTGGTGTTGCTTACAGTTTCCCTCACTGTGGCGGTCTGACAGAGATTCCGGTACCCTGGCAAGTGTTTGCGGTGAGTGCCTGCCCACTTGTAGGAGCCTGCTCTGCTTGTGAACTGTGCTCTGTCGAGTGGAGTTACACTAGCGTGACAGAGATTCTGGTGGGTGCTTCCCTCATTTCCCGGATTCTGTCTTTGCGAGTTCTGTCTCATCTGCGTGAGGTGATTTTGTTTCACTCGCGTTGACAGAGATTCCGGTGGGTGCTTTCCTCATTTCCAGGGTTCTGCCTTTGCGAGTTCTGCCTCAGCTGTGTGAGGTGACTTTGTTTTCTTGAGGCAGTACGCAGTTTAAGTTTCCTCTCACATCTAAGATCCCCGCGTGCAAGGGGTTTCTTATCAATTGAGGTGAGAGTGCCTACGTATTTGAGAGAGAGTTTCCATTCCTTATGCAGCAGCATTTTCAGTAACTTTGGGTTTGGAAGTAAACCGGCAGTGAACAGACTATATTCTTCACGCATTTGACATTTTGGTTTTACCATTTTCCTTCTCTTACAATTATCTAAGCCTTCTGAAAGATTACTTTGTGCAAATTGCCTTTAGAACTGTTCCACGCACTATATGTTGTAAAGAGAAGTCTTCTGTGGAGGTGTTAGCCCAGCAATATCCTTCACAACAATTTTTATGAGTACAACGATTTTATGTGTACATCACTTTCCTGGCTTACCTCCGGTGCAGCATCTCCATTATGAAAAATAACATTTCACACAAGCTTTCCGTTCTCTGTGGGATTTGTGATTTGGAAAAGAGGTTATTAATGCAATTATTTTACTTAGTGTTACTAACCGCAATATTTTTTCCACAGGGTACTCTAATATTGTTCTTATTTTTGATCTCAGATTTGTCTTAAGTTATAATGGTAGCGGCTAGCATGAAACAACCTCCACCTTTCCTATCAGAGGCTGGGGAACCTATCATGGCATGGAAAAACTGGATCAAAGGGTTTGAAACATACCTGATCGCTATAGGTGCCAGTGGGTTCTCAGCGATAAGGAGACAACACATTTTATTACATAACCTATGTGCTGAAGGTAGGAAAGTATTTGACAGTCTTCCTGAGTTAGAAGAAGAGGTAGGAGAATTTGGTGAGAGAGATGTTTATGCCACTACCATTAAGAAGTTAGAATTACAATTTGCTGATAAGATTAATGACGTTTTAGAGCGACACAAATTGTTTGGAAGAAGTCAGGGAAAGAATGAGAAAGTGGGAAATTACATAGCAATACTAAGGGGTTTAGCTAATACTTGTGAGTTCAATGAATTGACGGATTCTCTCATTCGAGACCAGTTAGTACGATGTACAAATAATAAGAAAATACAGGAGACGTTATTAGTTGGTAATCCTGATTTAAAGAACGCTATTGATATAGCAAAAACTGTAGAACACACTGCAGAATGCATTAAGGAAATTAATGTTGCTAATGACAAAGATGTAAATGAAATTTGTGGAGAAATTAAAAATGTTTGTGCCATTAAGGAACAAAAGAAAAGTGAAATTGTTAAAGAGCATAACAAAGGAAAATGTATTCCAGAAAACAGAATGAAGCGCTTTAGGTGAGGAAGTACAGGGCATCTAGCCAATAATGCCAATTGTTGGGCTAGAACAGCCACGTGCAGGAAGTGTAACCGTAAAGGACATTTCACGCGTGTATGCAAGGACACCTCAGGCAGAACAGTTAATGTTATTGAATCCTTTGATGATGACAGAAGTAAATATGTCCTTCAAGTAGATGTGGAAGGAAGTAAGGATGTATGCATGGTTAACTTGCCCAAGTGTGAGATTGGATTGGATGGAAAAAGAGTGGAAGTTTTTGCAGACTCTTGTTCACCTTTTACATTCATTAATAGTGAAACGTATCATATAAAGTTTGATGATCAGGCATCATCCCTCATAGAACCTGATGTGGTTCCAGTTGGGTATAACAAAGACCCTATACTGCTGGAAGGAGTAGCCATTATGAAAATCACATTTAAAGACAGAAGCACGGTTGGAAAAGTGAACATAGCTAAACAAGGATCTAATCTTCTAGGATGGGCACATCAAAAAGACTTGGGTATGAAACTAGATCCTACAGCAGAAGTCCCTGTCATGCTTGTGGAAAGATCGGCATGTGGTATGGAGTTACTAGACGAGTTCCCTGAAGTATTTACTGACAAGCTTGGGTGTTTGAAAGAATTCCAACATAAAATAAAATTGAAAGATGGTGCCAAACCTGTAGCACACAAATGTAGCAACATACCAATAATGTTGAGGGAACCCCTTAGACAGGAACTGGATAAGTTAATTAGTCAAGGTGTAATCAAAGCCATTGAATGTGCTGAATGGGTTGCCCCATAGTTATTACATCTAAATCCAATACCAAGGCAATCAGACTATGCATTGACTTGAGAGAATTAAACAATAACATTTGGATTGACAGGCATCCTTTGCCTAACATAAATGAAATGTTAAGTCAAGTTGGTAATGCTGAGTTTTTCTCGGTAATCGATTTATACTCAGCTTATCATCAGGTGAGGCTACACCCTTCTAGCAGGGCATTGACTTCATTCATCACACCGTTCGGCGCATTTAGATTCTGTAGAATGCCGTTCAGTTTAGCATCCGCTGCTGCGGTTTTCCAAAGGGTTATGCAAAGGATCCTGGAAGGAGTAGACCGGGTACTATGTTTCCAGGATGATTTGCTAGTTTTTGGGAAAAATGAAAATGAACATAATGAGACCTTCAGAATTGTTTTATCCAAGTTGAAAGAGGCAGGATTAACTTTGAAAAGAGAGAAGTGTCAAGTAGGAGTACGTTCTGTCACATACCTAGGACATGTTATATCCAGAGATGGTATTAAGCCTAAGGTAGATCTGGTGGAAGCGTTCAGATCAGCTCCAGTACCCGAACACCAAGGAAGAAGTAAAATCCTTCCTTGGTTTGTCAGAATATTATTCTAAGTACGTGAAAAACTTTGCTGACATTACCCATTCCTTGCGAAATTTGTTAAAAAAGGGTGTAAAATGTATTTGGAATGAAGAATGTATGGAAGCATTTAACAAATTAAAATGCCTTACTGTGAATGCCCCTTTCGTAGGACAATTTGATACCAGCAAACGCACCATACTTACTACTGATGCTAGTACCAAAGGTATAGGGGCGACCCTTAGCCAGGTAGTTGATGGTGAAGAAAGGATTGTAGCGTTTGCGTTAAGGGCATTAACTGAAGCAGAATCTCGATACTCAGTAGTAGAAAGAGAAGCATTAGCCTGTTTCTGGGAAGTGAAGCATTTCCATGTGTTTGTGTGGGGTATTCCCTTCACCCTAGGAACAGACCACAAACCTTTGGTAAGTGCATTTTCGGTAAAAAATATTGAAAGAACCACACCTAGAATTTCCAGGTGGTTTCTTGGTTTAGAAGGGTTCAACTTCAAGATTGTATATATTCCAGGACCCAGAAATCAGGCAGCTGATTGCTTGTCTAGATTTCCTTTACCATATGATGAGTTGGAAAAGAATGCTGTTGAAGAATTTGTGGTAGCAGCTATTACAGAAGGTATTCAAAAGGAAGAGTGGGAAGACAGTATGAAAAGTGATCTGGTGATTCAAAATGTGAAAGAACTTATCTTGAAATGATGGCCTACAAAGTGTTCTGACTTAAAAAATTATGAGAAAGGATTTTGGGAGGTGAGGAACAAATTGTATATGCAGGAGGATAATTTGTATAGGGGAAACAAACTTGTACCGCCTGAAATCTTGCGTGAGAAAATAGTTTTGTTGGCACATGAAGGCCATTTAGGTTGCAGTCTTACTAAGAACAAAACCAGACTCCATTATTGGTGGCCAGGCATGGACTCCATGATCGAAATGAGCATTAGACAATGCATAAGCTGTGCATGCAGTGACAAGAGCAAACATGTAAGCAAAGGTCACATTTCTGCTGTAGAAGTGCCTCTTGTCCCTTGGAATACATTGGCTCTGGACATTATTGGTCCTATAAATGCTAAGGGATTAGGAGGAAGGTTCATATTGACACTAGTAGATTATCATTCAAAATGGGTGGTCATCAAAATTGTAGACAATGTCATTACCAGTACTGTTATTACTTTTCTACAAGATGTATTCCGTATTGAAGGTGTACCCCAAATCTTAATAACAGACAATGGTGTCCAATTTACTTCATCGCTAATGAAAGAATTCCTACACACATTTTCTGTAACTCACTTGCAGACTGCTCTTTATTGTCCGAGGGCTAATGGATTAGTTGAACGAGTCAACCGGATGATCAAAGATTGTATTCAACTAAATGTGAGCAGAGGGTTGAACATTAAGAAAGCATTAGATGAAATGATTTGGTCATACCTCGTTACCCCTCACTCCATCACAGGTGTTTCCCCATTTACGTCCCTTAAAGGTAGGGATCCAGGCACAAAGTTAAGTCCCCTGTGGCTAGTCGGTAACAATGTGGAGGAGGTGGATCGAGACAAAATAAGGGAGAAGATTCAAGAACATCAAAAGAAATATGTTAACAGGTACAACAGTAAAGTGCTGGGAAAGAGTAAGATTTGGAAGGAAGGAGATGTTGTAAAAGTAAAACTACCTAGATCTGTTTACTCTGGTTCTTCCAAGTTTTCACAGAGGAAGAAAATATGTAAAGTTTTCAGAAATGTTGTACTTCTTGACGATGGTCAAATGTGGAGCTCTGACAGGATAGTCAGAGATAACAGTGAGGATGTATCTAATTCCTCCAGGGAATACAGAACACCTATAAACAATGGACTTGATTCTCAACCGAGAAAAGAGTTTCTTAGGAACCAATCTAAGAAACCGTTGTGGCACAAGGATTACAGAATGTATGAATCTGTTTCCTTTTCCTTTCTGTTTCCTTCAGCCATGTCATATGTATATTTTGGAAATGATTATTGTTTTCCCTAGGGAAGGAGATGTGTTGTATCTTGCCCTTTTTTCCCTTCTTCCTTCCCCGCCATTGGACTATTCCACCCTCCCCTCACCCATTGTCTTGAACTGTTCCTAGAATGCTGTGAGGATTCTAAGGTGCACTCCTGCACCCAACTGTCATTCTGGGTCCGGGATGTCGATGGAAGCTTCTGAATAAAGTTTCCTTACCTGACGTACGCTTCTTCATTTCAGTCCTGTTCTAAGCTTTTGCCACATTGTTGCAGGAATGAGACTTGGGTAGGTGGCCAACAGATTAAGTGGTGGGTCCCACAGCAAGCAAGAGGGCACTTAGGGTGATAAGAAAGCTGATAAAAGGGGTTGGGACAAAGTACTGAAACTAAAAAGGGCTAGATGAAAACCACAAAAGGGGCGGGCATGAGCACCAATATTGCATGCAAAGGATGGCATAAGTTCCAAACCACCACGGAGAACACAAAAGTGCAGGACGGGAAGAGAGATTAAACTAGCCATTTAGGTGACTAAAACAGGTGAAATTAATACCTAGAAAGAGAGAGAAGTGGAAGTACATAATATACTAAAGTGTCAGTGAGAGAAGCAGGAAGGACAAGCAAGGAGAGAAGAGCACACACTTACCTGTCACTTTCTTTTCTTCTCCTCAAGGGGAGCTGCCAGAGACCATTACAGTAGCTGAACACCTGGAAGAAGGGGAGAAGTAACCATTTGTTGGGAGCCTAGGAGGATTGTTAGAAAGCAGGCAAATACTGGCTCTGAAAGCAGTCGGGTAGCAGGGCCTGACTAGGAACACAAACCAACCCTGGCAATTGAGTCAGGCCGGCCACGGGGGGGGCGTGGGAACACTACAGCTGCCTTTATTACAGGAGGCCGATATTGCAGCTATGCGGCAAAACCGACCCCTGGTAACAAAAATGGCCTCACCAGAGCTCCAAAACCGGCCTCCACCCTGGCGGCCAGCATCCGGTGCCCGCTACGGCCTGTTCGGACGGTGTCCGGGGGCCCGCTACGGCCAGTTCGGCCCTGTCGGGTAGAGATAGGGGGGGAACACAGATGTAAGATGTGTTCATCTTACCTCAAACTGACAATAGCTGAATGCTAAATAATAAATTTAGTTAAGAACATTTATATTTCTGTCTCATAGTAGTGTACTCCATCAGACCCCTCACACTTCCATCCAGAAATCTCTGACCCAGTGGAAAAATGCTCTACCAGTGACAGTGATATCTGCTGCCGGGACTAGAACTATGACCATGTAGTTACTAGTAATAACTTTATGGTCATAATTTCTGTTATAGGAGGCTCCATCCTCTCATATGACCAGATTGAAATTCATAAATCCTACTAATACGTGGAAAGGTCTGCCTAGAATTGATGAATAACCTTTTGGTGTAACCACCTAGGCAAAGACATATATCAGAGAACTCTGCATGTAAATTTCCATTTGTGAGTCTGCCTTATTGAGGACAAACGAATGAACAGTAGTAAAAAATATTTAAAGGTTTCTGTGGTCCCTGGGGTTGTAATTATGATGTATTTACAAACAACACATTATAATTAAGGTAAATATTGTGATAGACTAGCACAACACCAGTGTAAAACTTTCAATTATTTCCCATTCATTAAGTTACATTTCTGTTTCTTTGCTGTTGGCTGGGGCCAGCCAAACAGGTCATAGTACCATATGTTATGTAACAGCAGTACACCTCTCTGCAATGCTGCTACAACTGTAAATGTTTCCTGACTCCAATGGAGCACTAAGATGTCATTCTTGCCTTATAAACATTTTAATAACTAAATCTTTTTAAGCCAGCACTGCAAGTACAACGAAGGCTGTTCTGCTACTCAGGAGTCAGTTATTAAAGCTGGGATGCAAGATGGATCAAATACACAGTCTGTCCCTTAACAGTCATCTAAAACACTGCACTAAAAATCTGAGTTTTGCTGTAGATCTCATGCTTACTTCAGATAAAGTCTAACTTCACTATTACATTAGCCTCATTTGGTAATTCAAACAACTCCAAACCCATATTTGAAGTTTACTTTGTCGTGACACACTCAAATCTGTTTTCAGATTTGGGCAATTAATAATAGTTTTATGGCTTGGGACGTGTAATTGTATGCCTACTCTAGCAATAGCTGCTGATGCAAAATATATTTATCAGATATTGGGTAATTAATTTGGGAGTGGGTGTCCCCAACAGCTTAAGGATTACAAACTTGTTAGGCCAAAAGAGAGTTTGTAGAAAATCTATGCTCAATCCTTGTAACTCTGACACAACCAGCAGACAGCCCCCAGAAAAATGTATGCTAAGTTCAAAAAGTACCAATGAATTTCAAGTCAAGAAACAATGCAATATAATTCCCAAAACAATTTATGAAAATTGAGGAAAATATAATGTGAAAAAGGAGACTGTGGACCAGATTTATATGTTGGCATTAAGGATTCTCCATTGCTATTACAATGGAGTATTCTTAGTGGCAACTTAATGGCCCCCCACCCAATGTAAATGCGGGCGGACCATAAGTTAGGCTACGGCAGTGACTGCTCCATTACCACTTTAGCCAAACCTCTCCGATAACCCAACGGAGTACGGGCCGTCACAGAAACGGTTATATGTTGGCCCACCCAATCAGAATGGGCGGACATATAACCATTTTTTTTTACGTCTGTCACTGCCAGGCAGACCCTTGTGGCGAGGGATAGTAAAATGCTAATAATGCTCCCCTCGCCATGGGACATGCTTCCTATGGTGTTGGAGTATTACATTTTTTATTTTCTAAAAGAAAATTCTGTTTCAAGATTTTCGTTTTGAAAATAAAAAATGAAAACTGTTCAGTGCATGGCTGTGCCATGGTGATGCAGCCCTGCACAAACACCAAAATCCATTAGCAGGAACTGCCATGACAACTAGGACTAGAGGAATGGGAAGCACAAACAAGAACCAGTTTTGGAGGTAGGTCAGGTAATGTCCCCACACAAAGGCTTGCGTCAGGTATTAAAAATAGGATCTTCAGAACCTCTCATCAGAACACTTCTGGACCTGTGGAAGATTCAGAAGAAGGACTGCCTGGCTGTCTGAGCGAGAGCCACTGCCCTGCTGACTAAGAAAGGATTGGATTGGACCTCCTTAGCATGAACCCAGGCCCTCCTGTTTGAGCTACAGGGGCACAAACATCTTCCAGAGGCCTGCTCTATAACTGTCCAGCTGACCAGCAACAACTGGACCTGCCTGCTGGCTTCTGCTCTGGTGAGTCCTGATCCCCAAGAGGTGCCCCCCAGGATTGAACCTTAGCTGGCATCAGAGTTTACTCCTCCCTGCCTAGCTGAAGGTTCCATCACATCAATGCAAAGCAACACAGGCCCGCAATTCTGTGCAGCTCTGAAACTGAAGGCTCCACTAGAACTGATGGCGAGTGACGCAAGACCTCTTAGAGCCACACCATGCCAATCTTGTCTCACAGCTGCACCGTATCCAATGCGGAGCGCCGCCAAGACCAGTAGCGACTTCCCGAAGGCTTCCTCATACCCAACGCCAAGTGACACAAAGCCCCACAAAGACTTGCAATGAAACAGAAATCTTCATCGTATCTGATGCTGAGCAATGCAAAGTAAAGGAAAGCCTCACCACTCAGCTGAAAGCTTCATTGGATCAAACTGTGAGCGACACGAAGCATGGCAAAGCAATGCTGTCCAGACCTTGCATCAAGGACATAAAGCACCAGTCCCAATGGGCGGAACTCAGTCCTGTACTCAGCCTGTGCTCCATCGCAACCAGTCCTAAATCGTGACTTTGTCCTGCTCAAGCGCAACAAGATTGCCACAGTTGGCGCTTCACACCTTTTGGAGCTATTTTTGCCTAAACATTTAAAAACTCATATCTCCGCTTCTACTGATTGCATTTTGATCGTTTTTATTAATGAACATTTACTTTATCTTTCTAAATTGGTTTAGGATTTTTCTAGCATTCAGTTTTCACTTTATTACTTTCAACAAGGATTATGTTTATTATTTGAGTGGGGCTTCCACCCCTCTCAACTTAACCCATTTCTTTTAAAGGTCCAAGGCTGAAAAATTCACTGAATGGGAATAATCTGGTTTTCTTGCCCTCTTTTGGTGAGACCTCCCTGGGCACATTATCCTGCTCTCCATAGGGGGACAAAATGACTAAGCTTTACTTTTCTGGTACTGCTAGAAACATTTATTCTGCTCATACCTACAGCCCCCCTCCCCCACTTCTCAGAGCTGGCTTTTAGACACCAGATGTCTCTCCATCCAGGTGTCCTGCAAAGTTGCAGTAATCTATGATCAGCCCTCTTGTAATCAGGGCTATTTCTGTTTTTTGTGTTCCTGGAGAAGGCAACAAGGAACCAGTCACTTGACACCCGGAGAACAGTGTAATTCATTGGGTCTCAGCAGAAGTCAGACGTTCTTGAGTCTTCATCTTCCAAAAGAGTCAGGAAACAGGAATCTTCTGTCTTCCAGCCGTTCCTTTGTTTTGAGTTGTAGGCTTCCAAGTTCCAGGAATGTTCTAAGAAAGAGGTGGTTTAGGTGCCATATTTCCCCTCTGCAATAGCTAGTGATTGAAGAACTTCTGCCAGGCAATCCCCCCAATGATTTTCTTTCAGTTCTCTCCACCTCCTATTGCAGGCAGCACTTCCTCTTTGCATTACTCTAAAATTATCCAGGAGCCACTTCTTCAACACAGCAGAATCTTTCTGCCAACAGTCAGAACTGTCTTCAGCTCCTTGGCCACGCCCCCACTTAAATGAGCTTTCCTCTCACCCATCAAGGTCCAAATGGCCCTCTCTACTACTGTAAATTTTAAAGTGTACTGTAAATTCTAAAGTGTCGGAAATTGCTCTAGTACTTGGGTGTAACGATGGATCTAGCTTGATTGTCACCAACACGAGCAAATTGTCTGCAAAATTGCACTATAGGAGACGTTTTGGAGATTAAAAATGGGGTTTGCGCAGTCGGAGTTAATATATACAATTCCTCAAGAAATTGTGGCATTGATAATAAAGTATCGACACTGTTATTTACTGCCAACCTAGGTGATACCTAGGATATTGATAAATTCAAGTATATCAAGCATACTAGTACAAATATTTACAAGAACACATGCTTAGCTGAGACACCAGGTGTACCATCTGGAAATAGGTGTAGTATATCTAATTGCTGTCCACCTAGCATTAGACTACTTTTGTGGAATGTAACTGGATTGGGTTCTAAGCTGATTGATTCAGATTGGGTGGCATACATTGAAGAACATGGTATCTGTCTATTCCAAGAAACTTGGGGCCATATGTAAGAACACATTTCCCCATAGACACAGAATGGCTAAAACCCTTTGATACATCTGGCCCTTGGTCCACAGAGAAAGTATTTATAGATGGGTGTACTTCTTTTAGCGCAGATGCAAAACCAGCTGAGCAATTTGGGAGAGTTATTGGAGGCCTTATGTTTTTAATTAGGAACGGATGTATTAGCGCATTTACACTAATAGAAATAGATAGCCCTGATTTAATGGGGGTCACTGTGACTTTTGCATCAGGATTTTGTATGGCTATTTTTAACATTTGGCTCAGAACTGTAAGGGGATCTGACAATTCACCTACATTACTTCTCCTGGAAGAAGCTATGGATACTGTTCAGGTAAACACAAAAATTGTAGAAGCAGGGGATTTTAATACTTCATTTGAACCATCCATTTATCTAAACGAGATCACAAGAGAGGAAGATGAAATATGGGGTATTCCTGAAAAAACATTCTAACCTTGCATTAAAAATAGCATCTTTAACAATTAGCATGGGCCTTAGAGCATGTAATGGGCGTACTGTTTCTGATCCCAATAGAGCACCAACTTTTAAGAGAGGAGAATGTACTAGTGTTATAAATTGCGATCTTGCTGATGTGAGATTATGGCATCTTTTGACTGATATGGAAGTGGTAACGCGATTTGATAGTGATCATAACTCGCTAGAGGTAATTCTGGTGGGAGATTCTCTGCGACAAGAAAACAATCTTTGTACAATTATAGTACCAGCTCCTCTTGTAACCAACAATCGTCGCTATGTTTCTTGGCCAAATGTAATGTCCAATCAAAAATTATACACGCAAATTTATGGACTTTTTGCAAAGTACTTGGAGAATTATGTGGGGCTTATTGAAAATTAAATCCCCATTTTAAACATACATACATGTTTGTTTGAAGAGCTGCAAAGGGTTTTTTATAAGGATATGCCTAATGTGAAATCTAATTCTGTTAAGGATGAAACGTGGTTTGACCAAGCATGGAAACTAGCAAAGACTTCACTAAGAATGGCTGTCATAGAGGGTGGTCGGATTAGAATCAGTAAAGCAAGATCCATCTATAAGGCACTTTTGATCAAGGCAAAAAGAAATTGGGATGACAAACTATGGCAAGACCTGCTGGCTGCCAGTAAAATTAAGGATGTTAGACTGTTCTGGCGCCTTATGGCTCAAACTAAGTCGCACAAGTTTAAGTCACATCATTATAACATCTTGCCTGACAAATGGGTGGCACACTTCCCTACTCTTTATACCTTTGGTCATTCCAATGATCTTAGATGTAGTAATAATCCTGATGTTTTTACAACTTTGGATCTTACAGCCCCTGTTGCCTTTAGCCTTGACCACACAAATAGAGCTATTGACTCCCTAAAGCCTGCTAAAGCGCCCGGCCTAGATAAAAACCCCAGAGATTTATATAAATTGGAGCCCCTGATCTGGTCAGTTTATTTAAATCTATTATCAAACGCAGTAGCAGCTGGTGGGAAGGTGCCGGATACTTGGCTTGGGATGGAAATTGTAACAATTCATAAAAAGGGCGATGCAAGTGATCCCTCAAACTACAGGCCAATCAGCCTTATTGAAAATGCCCAAAAAGGTTTTACAAAACAAATCTTAGAGAAACTCATTGACTGGGCTGATGCAAACGAGATTTTGTCTCCCCTTCATGCTGGTTTTAGAGTAAAGGTTAGCACAATTGATCAGATTTTTAGGTTTACAATTTATATTGGAAATATGTTTTAATATAAAACCAAAAACTTTATGTGGCTTTTATTGATTTAAGAGCCATGTTTGATCTTATCCCACGCCCAAGTCTATGGCAAACTTTGATGAAAATGGGGGTCCCAGGCAACCTTGTACATCTAATTAACAAATTACATGAGAATAATTATGCTCAAGTTTGTTGCGGTCCAAATGGAGAACTAATGGACTGCATTCCCATCGAGAGAGGAGTAAGTCAGGGCTGCGTCCTTGCACCCACTCTGTTCTCTGTATATATTAATGATGTTGCAGAAGCCTTGGAGCAATGCAGAAACGATTCCCCAGTCTTGAACAACATAAAGATACTAATTCTGTTTTTGCTGATGACTCACTTCTTATTTCTAAGACACCCATGGGACTCCAAATCTTAATTGATACGTTTTTAAGTTTCTGCAACGCCAGGGGTTTAGAGCTAAACATGAGTAAAATGAAGTACATGGTGTTTGAGAAAACTAAAAGGAAGAGCCCTATTGTCCGTGTAGGTAGCGAGATTCTTGAAAGAGTACACAACTTTGATTACCTGGGCGTTAGACTTATGGATAACTATAGGTGGATAAGTCAAATGAACAAGAGGACCTTAATAATATAGCACAGATCTAATGTCATTTTAAGATTTTTTTAGTCAAACAATATCACGTGTAATTTCACCTGCCATTGGAAATCTATCGTGCTATGGCACAGGGTGTGGCGCTTTATGGTGCTGAGATCTGGGGCTACGCGGACCCTCACTTACTGACAATAGCGGAAAACAATTTCATTAGGAAACTGCTTTGTCTTCCATCTGGCTCACCCCTCTGTATTTTGATGTGGGTTTGAAAAGAGTTGCTGATTTGGCTGTTTTAAAAGTTTTAGTCTATTGGGTCTGACTTTGGACAACACCTGAGGTAGGAGTTTATAAAGATTCACTTACTGACATACTAAAATCCCGAAAAGCTAGGAATCTCCCATGGGTTAAACTTGTTTCGGTTTGGCTGGGGAAATTGGGTTTGCAAAGCAACGGAGACGACCCAACTGTGATTTGAAAAGACAATCTCAAGATGGTAAAAGCTCAATACTGGGCTTAAGCAAATTATGGATACATAACAAACAGCTCAAATGGCTCCCTGACTACGCTGATTTTAGATTTTAAGTCTTTCCCCGCCTTTGAGAAGTTTTTAGATTTAATATCCTTGTCCCTAGCTAGAAGCCTGTATATACATTTTTGCCATGGATCTCTCCCTTTGCGATCTTTTACTTGTAAATGGCACTTGAAGCAAGACTCCACTACCTGTCCAGCATGCAGCCTGAATGACGAAGACAAGATACATATAATTTAATATTTTTTTTTTTGTCCCGAACATTGTAATCTATGTTGTAAATGGATTGTGTCTATTTGCCGTGATATGGGAACCCAAACACACTTGGTAGCTTTTAGGATTTTAAAAACTGATACAACCCCAAAAATAGTATTTGCAGTTAGTAAATTTTTACAAGCAGTATGGTTCAAGAGAACTAAAATTTTAAAGCCTACTGCTTAATGTTGTGCTAACTAAACAAGCATTTTAACTATCTTGCCTTTTGCACATTACTATTGGTTGCACTATGCACGGCCACTTTTTGAATTTATTGCACTGCCTTTTATGCTGCTCCAGTGGGAATGTTGTTTTATGAAATAGTATGACGTTGTTTGGATGTTCTTATCTTAAGAGACTGATTATGTACTCCCATTTGTTCTTACTATAGATTATGAGATGATTACTGTTATTTTATACATTCTCTTTTAACGTGAAACGAATTATAAGAGGATTGATATGTATTTTTATGGTATATGTTTTAGTGCTATTGTATTTTGGATGTGTACACTTTGATGGTTATATATAACCGAATAAAGTATTACTACTACTACAGTGACTTGAACCTTGCTGTCTAGGAGTATCCTGGAAATAGATAAGAAAAGGCATCCCTGGCATCTCCGAGTCAAAAAAGGTAGCACTAAGCAGCCCTTTGCCCTACCAACAGTTCCTGTCCTCTTCCTATATGGCTGATCCTTGCATTGAACTTTTAAATACAGCAAAACAGCCATGTTTCTCACAGGCAGACATACAGTATGTAAAAATAATGTAAAGTGTCTACTTTTAGCATTATGAATCGTTGGCCAGAGGTAACAGCAGCTCGCCAGCACCAAGGACAATTCCATGCAACATTGACAAGTGCTCCTTGAAGGACTGAGTGCTGCTTTAAGAAAAATCTGTTTAGAAAAGGCTTGGGAGAAGCAGGCATTGTTCCCCTGGACCAATGCATACAGCTCTTGAGGACATCCAACACTCGTCACAAACAGGAAGGTGTCACAAGAGACATCTTCAGCTTGGTGAACAACTTACCACCTCCTTCAGATTAGTGGTTTGTGATACAAGCTATTGCAATTAAGAGGGGGTGCCCCTTCATGCCCTTTCCTAATTTTGATTCACTATTGGTCGCTAAATGCATTTGTGAGACAGGAAGACTTTTCTGACTCACCAAATGAGTTTAATTCATACCTAAAAGTCCTTTTGTGGTTGCAAACACTGTGATTTTGCAAATTGCAAGGTTTGTGATCACAAAATGGCTTGGCATATCTGCCCCTTAGCTGGCAAGTGACTACATGAAAATAGCAGTGTGACAGGAGACATCAATCACTAGCTGCACTTACAGGTTCGACAGTTATGAGGCAAGACAATAGGGGCATGGCCCAGTGAATGCTTATTTAAATAAGGGTGCTGTGCTGCCGTTTTGATTTTGACCTGGCCTCTGCCCAGGACCTACACTCATCCCTCTAAGGAGACCTGCACCCAACCACCCTTAAATGGCCATCATCCCACTGCGCAAAGCCTTTTCCCCGTGCATAGCACCGGGTTGGCCATAGGACATAGCCTCCAGTCAGTTCCTGCACCCATCCCCCTGAAAATGGCCAAGACCTCAGCAGATCACCAATTCCCTACTGTGCAATTCCTTCAGCCAAGTGGAACAGGGGGTTGCCCTGCGTTCAACCCACTGCAGGTATCCAATACGCATTACACATAGACTATGACCTTCACAGTAGCTGTTTGTTGCAGGGTCCAGTCAATGACCAGGCCCTTATAACTTTTTTAATTTTGTTGGTACTGTGATACCAGTTGGAACCACAGTATCACAAAAGAGGGCCTTGCTAACTACCACAGATCCAGCAGATGGAATCATATTTCCCATAACCAACATTTTATTTTTGTAATGACTTAAGGGACGATCACTGTTGAACCCCTTCACATGGACCTGGGGATCATGGTGGCTCACCCTGCCCTCTTTTGTGCATCTTATAAAAAAATATATTTTTTGAGGATTCGTCAGAATGGCGGCCATTACAGTTTTTCCAATGTTGCAAATGTTTGGGTATAGAAGATCTAGCTTTCAGTTTTCAAAACTAATGAGGCGGACCGGTCAGCTCCTGTCTTGAAAGATTCAGGGTGATTCGTCAAGCAGGGGCCGAGAAAAAAGGGGGTCCAAAAACGTGTTTTCCCATGTTTATTTCTATAGGAATTTTGAAACAGGTTACAGTCCGAACTGCTGAACGGAATTACACCAAATTTGGCAAAAAGGTAGGTCTTGGTCTAGAAAGTGTGCTTTTTTTTAAATGGTGTAAATCCGTCCAGTAGTTTCTAAGAAATTCAAAAATAAAAAAATATCGATATCTGGGCGGAGCGTAACCACACATCTCATCGTGAGATCTGATTGGCTGTCAGCACTCCAAACCAGGAAGTGTTGGCAGCCATCTTGTGACTTGGTAACCGAGTCACAAGAAAACAGTGGAAAAAAGATTAAAAAAACAAGAAAAGGGGGCAGGGTAAAAACACCCTGACCCCCTAGGCCTGCTCAGGGGGTCCCACAGGGACCCCCAGGCCCAAAAAAAGCATTTAAAAAAAAGAAAAAGCGGCAGAATTCGCGCTGAGTGCGCAAATCGTGCCGAGAAAATTTTTAAAAAATGAAGCGCGGGCTCCCGTGCTTCATTTTAATGAGCCCCTGGGTGGACCAGGTCCCGGGGGAGTGCCAAAATTATATAGCGGGGGCCCACGGGGGCCCCTGCAGCCCCAGGGACCGCCACCTCCCCGGGCTATGCTAATTATATGCGGGGGCACGTGGACCCCCGCAGCCCCGGGGACCGCCACCTCCCCGGGGCTTAAATTGATATAAAATAGGTGTGGGGAGCTCCTGCTCCCCTACACTGCCCCGAGGACCACCACCTCCCCGGGGCACTAATTATTCCAATGCGGGTGTCCGTAGCGGAACCCCAGCCCCGGCGACCACCACCTCCCCGGGGCTTTGAAAATGTAGGGAGGGGGCCGCGCAACCCCCCTCCTGGAGCCCTAGATGGCCCTGGGGACCGCCACCCCCCAGGGCCGGCTCCTGCAATGTCACGGGGTGCCCACCCCCGGATCATTGTTGTTTGCTATGGCAGGGCGGGAGCAAGGCTCCCGCCCTGTCAAAGCAAACACTGCTTTGCTTTTTGGAAGCGAGAGCAGGAAACCTGCTCTCGCTTCCAAAAAGCAAAGCAGATTGCTTTTGGGCAAGGGGAGCTGCATCTTAGCAGCTCCCCTTGCCCAAAAGCAATGCCGGCTCCCGCAGGAGGCAGGAAGCCGGCTGGGACCGTGGGGGCATTGGGGCTCCCCCCGCGTCCCCAACGGTGAGGCCAGGCCCCGGGGGATGGGGTCCCTGGGGCCAGAAGTGGCCCGGGAGGGGGGGGACACGGCCCCCCTCCCTTTTAAAAAAAAAAAAACGAATGGCCGGGCCCCGGGGATGGGGTCCCTGGGGCCAAAATCGGCCTGGGGATGGGGGCCGCGCAGCCCCCTCCTCAATATTAAAATAAGATAAATAATGGCCAAGCCCCGGGGATGGGGTCCCCGGGGCCAATAGTGGCCCAGGGAAGGGGGGGCCCATGCGGCCCCCCTTCCCTATAAAAAAAAATACAAAAAAAAGCAGAAGGCCGGCCCCGGGGGATGGGGCCACACAGCCCCCCTTCAAAGAAATGTTTTTTTTTTAAAAGCCAGCATCTCGCCGGAGGCCCCGCCCCCTCCCTGCACCATTCTGCAAACGTGCCCCCCGGAGCGTTCTAAGTTGGGGAATTAAGTCCCCTTGAATACTGAGGGTCCCTGGGGGCCAACTAGCCCACCAGGTACCTCCAGTAAGCACCACACAGCTGGATTGCAGAGAGGTGGTCCGAGGCCATGCCCCTTTTTACACCACTCTGCAAACGCGCCTCTTGGCGCACTGCTGGTGGGGCGATGAGGTCCTCTTTTGTCCTGAGGACCTCAGGTCACAAGTGGACTTCATCCCCCGAGCAGCAGTGCGCCACGACTTACGTTTACAGAGTTGTGTAAAAAGGGGGCGTGGCCTTTGAGCACACTCAGCAATCTAGCTGTATGGGGCTTACTGGAGGTAACAGGAGGGCTAGTTGGCCTCCAGGGACCCTCAGGAGGAAAGGGGACTTCATCCCCCAACCAAGATCGCGCCAGGAGGCGCGTTTGCAAAGTGGTGGAGGAAGGGGGCGTGGCCTATGTCCACCTCTCAGCAATCCCACTGTGTGGGGCTTACTGGAGGTAACAGGTAGGCTAGTTGGCCCCTAAAGGACCCCCAGCAGCGAAGGTGACTTCAATCCCCATCCAAGAGCGCGCAAGGGAGCACGTTTGCAAAGTGGTGGGCAAAGGGGGCGTGGCCTGCTATGAGAACTTAGCAATCCTGCTGTGTGGGACTTACTGGAGGTAATAGGAGGGGTAGTTGGCCCCCAAGGATGTCCTTGGGGGCCAACTACCCCTTTTGTTACCTCCAGTAAGTCCCACACAGTGGGATTGCTAAGATGTGTTCGGAGGCCATGCCCCCCTTTCTCCACCACTCTGCAAACGCGCCTCCTGGCAAACTACGGGATGGGGGATAAAGTTCAATTTACTCCTGAGGGACTTTGGAGGCCAAGAAGCCCTCCTGGTACCTCCTGTAAGTCCTACGCAGCAAAATTCCTGAGCGCTGGTTGGAGGCCCAGCACCCTTTCTCCACCACTCTGCAAACGCGACTACTAGTTAAAGAAGTGTTTGCAATGTAATAGGTTTCGCATTTGCGAGAGATAGAGCTATTGGCGTTGTAAATGTAAAAGTTTTTTACTAATGTTTTTTGGAGTGGAGTGGATGTACGTTGTGTGTAGTGGAATTATGTGGTATGTTGTGCAGTGAAATTATGTGGATAGAAAGTATGTGGTATTTAGTGTATAGTAATTATGTAGAGTGGGATTATGTGTTATGGAGAGTAATTATGTGGTATGGCAGTCTGTGTTGTGAAGTGGTAACCTCAGGTTTAGTCTTCATCGTTTCCATAGAAGGTCAACTATGAACTTAGTGAGACAAAAAAAGAAGGAATCACTGAGGAGCACTTGTGGACCTAGTCAGAGGTATGAGCAGGGCCACTGGAATTATGCGACTGATTGGCTGCACCGACTTTCGCACAAATATACATTTTCTGCATTAGCCACATAATTCATCATCTGCTCCCTAATCTGCAGATTTGAACAAAAAAAGCCTTGTTTCTAGCTCAAACGGCTCAAACGTTACCAAAAATGCAGCGACAAGTGTTACAGCGTGGTGGAAGGCCCTTTGCAAACCTAGAATGGTCACCTGTTACTCATTGCTAAATGTGGGTGTTAAATTGGTACTAATGGTGTGCAAGCTACTCTTGCTTCCTTCTGCGCCTCTCTCTGCGCCTCTCTTGCCTCTTTCTGCATTTCTGTTGCTTCTTTCTGCATATTTCTTTCTTTTTCTGCACTTCTCTTGCCTCTTTCTGCAAATCTCTTCTACTTTCTGCATCTCTCTTGCCTCTTTCTGCATGTCTGTTGCTTCTTTCTGTACCCCTCTTGCCTCTTTCTGCACCCTTCTTCCCTCTTTCTGCACCTCTCTTGCCTTTTTCTGTACCCCTCTTATGTCTTTCTGCACCTTTTTTGCCTCTTTCTGCACCTCTGTTCCTTCTTTCTGCACTTCTTTTGTTTCTTTATGCACCTGTCTTGCTTCTTTCTGTACCCCTCTTGCCTCTCTCTCCACCCCTCTTCCCTCTTTCTGCACTTCTGTTGCTTCTTTCTGCACTTATCTTGCTTCTTTCTGTACCTCACTTGCCTCTTTCTGCACCTGTATTGCCTCTTTCTGCAGTTCTCTTGCCTCCTTCTGTACTTCACTTGCCTCTTTCTGTAACTCTCTTGCCTGTTTGTGTACCTCTCTTGCCTCTTTCTGCACCTCACTTGCTTCTTTCTGCACCCCTTTTGCCTGTTTCTGCACCCCTCTTCTCTCTTTGTGCAATTCTCTTGCCTCTTTCTACACCTCTCTTCCCTCTTTCTGCACCACTCTTGCCTCTTTCTGTACCTCTGTTCCTTCTTTCTTCACATGTCTTGTCTCTTTCTGCACCCTTCGTACCTCTTTCAGCACCTCTGTTGCTTCTTTCTGCAGTTGTCTTCCTCATTCTGTACCCCTCCTGCCTCTTTCTGTACCCCTCTTGCCTCTTTGTGCACCTCTCCTACCCCTTTCTGTACTCCTCTTGCCTCTTTTTCCACCATTGTTGGTTCTTTCTGCACCTCTTTTTCTCCGTTCTGCACTTCACTTGCCTCTTTCTGTACCCCACTTCCCACTTTCTGCACCTCTGTTGGTTCTTTCTGCACTGCTCTGGCTTCTTCCTGCACCTCTGTTCCAAATTTCTGCATCCCTCTTGCCTTTTCCTGCACCCCTCTTCCCTCTTTCTATACCTCTCTTGCCTCAGTCTGCCCACCTGTTCCCTCTTTCTGCACCCCTTTCGCCTGTTTCTGCAACTCTCTTGCATCTTTCTGCAGTTCTCTTGCCTCCTTCTGTACCTCACTTGCCTCTTTTTGCACCTCTGTTGGTTCTTTTGCACTGCTCTTGCTTCTTTCTGCACCTCTCTTGCAAATTTCTGCACCCCTCTTGCCTCTTTCTGCACCCCTTTTACCTGGTTTGTACCTCTCTTGCCTCTGTCTGCACCTCTGTTCCCTCTTTCTGTAGCTCTTTTGCCTTTTTCTGCAACTCTCTTGCCTCTTTCTGCAGATCTCTTGCCTCCTTCTGCACCTCTGTTGCTTCTTTCTGCACTTCTCTTGCCTCTTTCTGCACCCCTGTTGCTTCATTCTTCACTTCCCATGCTTCTTTCTACACCTGTCTTGCTTTTTTCTGCACCCCTGTTACCTCTTTCTGCATTCGTCTTCCCTCTTTCTGTCCCTTTCTTGCCTGTTTCTGCATCTCACTTGCCTCGTTCTGCACTTCTCTTGCTTCTTTCTATACCTCTGTTGCTTCTTTCAGCAATTCTCTTGACTCTTTCTGCACTTCTCTTGCTTGTTTCTGCACCTCTTTTGTAAATTTCGGTATCCCTCTTGCCTCTTTCTGCACCCTCTTCCCTATTTCTCCACCTCTTTGGCTTCTTTCTGCACTTCTCTTGCTTCTTTCTGCACTGCTGTTGCTTCTTTCTGTACCTCTGTTGCAAATTTCTGTATCCCTCTTGCCTCTTTCTGCACCCCTGTTCCCTCTTTCTGCACCTTTCTTGCCTGTTTCTGCACCTCTCTTGCCTCTTTCGTCACCTCTGTTGCTTCTTTCTGCACTTCTCTTGCCTCTTTCTGCACTTCTGACTTAGAGGTAGTTTTAATCCCCCTGCCCTATTATGTAATAGGGCCTTACAGGGGAGGTCATGCCAACCACAGGGGTACCCCAACCCATAGTGTACCCTAGTGTATGTAGGTGTTTTCACTGTATTCTAAATGTCTTTCAGGATAGCACTGGCTCCGGACCTGGTTAGTCAGAGTCAGTTACCACCAGTACCAGTCAGCAAAAAGTTGGGGGCACAGGATGACTTTGCAACAAGGCCTCTTTCTGCACCTCTGTTGGTTCTATCTGCATATCTCTTGCTTCTTTCAGCACCTTTCTTTGTCTTTCTGGACTTCTGTTGCCTCTTTCTGCATTTCTCTTGCTTCTTTCTGCGCGTTTCTTCCTCTTTCTGCACATGTCCTACCTCTGTAGGCATAGTTAGAAATTAGCATTTAAAAAACCTTCGAAATTCACTGAAAAAACCATAGGTTTTAGGGATGTTATAGTTAGAAATTATCACTTAAAAAACCTTTGAAATACACTGAAAAAACCATAGGTTTCAGGGACATTATAGTTAGAAATCATCATTTAAAAAACCTTTGAAATTCACTGAAAAAACCATAGGTTTCAGGGACATTATAGTTAGAAATTAGCATTTAAAAAACCTTAGAAATTCACTGAAAAAACCTCAGGTTTCAGGGACGTTATAGTTATTTGGACATTTCACTCGCACAAAACCAGAGAAATTCAGCCGTTATAGTTAGTTGAGCTAACTATCACTCACGCCCCCGCAATGCACTGCTGATGACGTCACATATTACATCATTCATGACATGGTCAGTGATATCACTGATGATATCACTGATGACATCTCAAATGACATCTGATGACATCACTGATTACATCATCCATGTTATAATCTGATGCACCTCCTCACAACCTAATATAACCTTTGATACACCCACTCTAAAATACAGACTACCATTTTCGAAACCATAGACACACTAATACAAGTTACTACATACCCACTCACTGATTCCTAGGTCTACAAACACATCCACTCATTCACCCATACAGTCACTCATACATGCAGTCACTCATCAATACAGCACTATCATATGCACTCATACACCTAGACAGACACTCAAACACCGCCACTCATCCATAGAGTTACTCACACACCTAGTCAGTCATGCAAAGAATCAATCACACTCCCATTTACTCACCTATATAGTTATAAAAACACCACCTCACTTATTCATACAGATACTAACACATACTTACTCTCTTATACAATCACTGATACAAGCACACACTCATCCATACAGCCACTCTCACAATCACTCACTCTCACATATAGTCATTTATATACTCCAACACTCACATATACTGCCTTTCACATATGGAGTTACTCACACATGTACCACTGAGACATCCATTCACTCACCAACACAGCCATACACACACTCACCCACCCATACAGCCCAACACAGATGCACTCTTGAATCCATACACCCAGTGAATCACCCAGTCACACATCTATGCACAGTCTCACACACCCCCCACCCACCCACACAGACACTCAGGCACCCATACAGATACTCAGACAACCAATCAATAACCCATATAGTCACTCATTTCGCTACTCACCAACCCATGCAACCGCGTACACAACAACTGACAGACTGACACAGACATTTACACAGTTTAGTCACTAACCCATGCATTCAGTAAGACACCTTTAATCACTCACTTATACAGTCAGTCACACACCTACTAAATCATCCATTCAGACACTTATACACCCACTCATTCTTCAATACACTTTGGCATATATATATATAAAAATATAAAACATATTTAAACTTTACAGAAACACGCAGTCACTGGATGATATCATCAGTGTTGTCATCAGTGATGTCTTTTGAGATGTCATCAGTGATGTCGTCAGTGATGTCACTGACCATGTCATGAATGAAGTAATATGTGACGTCATCAGCAGTGCATTGCGGGGGCGCGAGTCATAGTTAGCTCAACTAACTATAACGGCCAAATTTCTCTGGTTTTATATGAGTGAAATGTCCAACTAACTATAACGTCCCTGAAACCTGTGGGGGCATATTATCTAGATCTTGCGATAATTATCGCAAAGCGCGTTTAGCGCCTTTTTTATTATCGCCGGCTATCGCTGGATTGCATCGCCGTGTTAGCGGCGTATTAGCAATGCTTTGCTAACAGGCGAAATACAATCCAGCGATAGACAGTGCTAATGACCATTAGCGTGTGAAATCCGGCGAGGATTTCACAGCGCTAATGAAAAGCTTGGTAATAGGGGAGTGTGGACTTAACCATACAATCCACCTCCCATAGGCTATAATGCTAAGGCAGGTTTTATTCAGGCGTTAGGTCCTTGCGATAATGGGGGCTTACCGCGCCTTTTCTCATCGCTTCGCTGCTCAGGGGCAGCGTTGGTAATAGCGCGATGTTGGTTTAGTGAGCTTTTCACATGTTGTCCTGGGAGGGAACGCCTACCTTGCATCTCATTAGCGATGTATATCGCTAAGATGCGTGGTGTTAGGAATTCGGCTGCTTACATGCGCTAATGCATGTTAGCACTGCCTTCCTAATAGGGCGATAGGAATATCGCCGCTTTAGCGGCAAAAAGTGCTGCTAAAGCGGCGATAATGCCCTTGATAATATGCCCCTCGGTTTTTTCAGTGAATATATATATATTACCACTGTTCCTCCATATACAGAGAAGAGTCTGCACTCGGCAAAGTATCACACTTCCTTTATTTGCAGAGCTGGCTCACATTGCTCAGGACGCGTTTCAGCTATTTCCTCAGCCTTTCTCAACTGAAAAGCGTGCCGGAAGTCATTTAATTTATAAGGTGAACGTGAGTTCAATCCAACCATTTTAGTAAAATACTTCTAAATCTCGTTGCCAGTTAAAAATATATCTTAGTCATGACATGTGTCATAAATGTTTTTCTTCCTGGTACGAGTAGTTTTAAAACTCACTATGTATAAATTTGTCCTTTTTAAAAACACAAACTGGCATTACTTTAAATGTGTTGCAGTTCTTATTTCAAAATTGCATACAGTCTCTGCACATCGTTATTACCTTTGCACTTTTGCCTCACCACTAGGCAGCTGCCGTTTGCGGCACCCAGCTCCGAAATTAGGGGCTCAGTCATTACGATGACGGACGGACTGGAGTCCGTCCGCCATCGTGGTGGTGACCGGGACCATCCGCAATACATGCGGCGGTTCCACACACCACATTAGGATGCGACCGTCACCATGGCGGTCGCATCTTGCATATTTAACATTGCGGCGGGTGGTGCTGACAGCAGCACCCGCCGCGATGTTAAAAATGCAGGTTCTGCATTTCAGTGCACTACGTGGCAGGCAATACATGGTGCCTGCCACTTGGTGCACTGAAATGTAGGTACCCCCGTGCACATACATCCCCCCAACACTTTGGGGGCCGCAACGGGCCCCCAAACAGAACCTTCACCAGCTTTTTCATGACGGTTTCGCCGTCATGGAAAGGCTGGCTCAAAGGCTGCATCATAATATGGTGGATGGTGCCTGCTAGGTACCGCCACCATTTTATGCCTGCAGACCGCTCCGCCAGGCAATCGGTGTGATTGCCTGTGGCGGGACCGTGACGGACGGTCTTTCCGTCCTCCGCAGTCGCAGTGTGGATCCGCCTGCCATCATAATCTGGCGGGCGGTCACTCCACGTTTGGTGACGGACGGATCGCCACCGCACAGCTGGCGGTGGCGGTCCGTCCTTCATCATAATGACCACCTTAGTCCTGTCCTCAGGAAAGGAAACAATGCAGGTAAGCATTCCTGCCTCAAGAGTTTTGCCATTTGACTCTCTGCTGTTACGGTTCACTTTCCATTCTTCAGTGATGGTTTCGGGGCACTCCGGCTACATACGCCATGACCATGACAGGGTGCAGAACATTGACATCACCGCTGATGCCTCAAAATTACCACTGTTCCTTCATATACAGAGAAGAGTCTGCACTCGGGGTGAAAGTATCACAATTCCTTTATTTGCAAAGCTGGCTCACATTGCTCAGGACGCGTTTCGGCTATTTCCTCAGCTTTTCTCAACTGAAAAGCGTGCCGGAAGTCATTAATGATTTTGCACTCAGTATGCCGCTGCTGGCAGACGTGGTACCCCAGACCACAGGGGCTGGTTGTTCTTCCAATGCCAGCAAGCTCTGCAAAATATAATCCACTGCCTATTTTGCAATGTGAAAAAGGCTCCGACACAGCACAGGATCCGTTGTATGACAATTCATTTATTGTTATCGTAACGTGTTTCGGCCGTCTCTTGGCCTTGCTCATAAACTGAGTGCCATTTTGTTACCATGTTTTATACAGTGATGTAAAGTGTTACTCAACATAGATCAAATGCTTAACGTTTTGAAACTGAATTACATTGTGTCTTTTTTCACAACAAACCAAAATAACTCAATTGATTATATATCACCATTGTGAAACAATTTGGAGGCAATTGCAAAATTCGTTCTTAATTTACCAAGACATGATCTGCATTTTCTAACAATGTTCATACATTGCGCAAGGAACACAACATTCTTGCTAATGGAATTAAATCTATTGTAATATATCACCACATTGTACGCAGTTTTAAAACAATCATTCCCAACATGATTGTGCCAAAATGGTGTATGCATCAATATTTATATTTCGGTGTGCAAGTGTTGTTAAATTAATACATATTTCACAGTGATGAAACATCATTTTACAGTGTGCATAACCAATTTATAAAGCCCCAGTGGGCTATATCTTCCTCGCACTAATTCATTATTCTAACACAGCAAAAAAGTCAATTTCAAACTTAAATACACACACCTCAATTGCATATAAAAGCATTTCCCATCGTGTAGACAGAAGGTCATGTCTTAATCATAGGTGAATCACAATGCTTTGATCTCATTAACATTTGTGTTAGTCAATAAATGCGGCCCAAGTGTGCAATGACCTGCAAACACACAGGTCAATAAGAAAATAAGAACTTCAAACAATTCAAAATCATTGGATACATGCTGTCCAAAACGTTTCGAATTGAATGGCAACATGATTATCAAATATCGCTCCTCATCTAATGGAGCAGGGGAATTTCCTTCAGATGTAAATATAATTTGATATTTTACTGTTCAGGTTGAGTAAATGTCGGGGTTCCAATCTCCGTAACTGTTGTTCCCTATTCCCCCCCTGGTGTTACTGGGCACTGAATCAAATTACAAAGTAGCTGAGATCTAGATCATTGCTGTTATGCACTTCTTCGAAGCGCCTTGTCACTGGGTAAGTGGGATCCTTGATTTTTATGGCTCTCACATTCGAGCCATAAAAATCGAGTAGATTTTTACTCGAGCGGCAGCTTTCTCAACGCGGACTGGTAGTTTCTCATCGCGAGCGGTCGCGAGCATACGCGACCACTCGCAATGAGAAACCTGACCTCCCCGCGTTGAGAATCTCGCCGGGAGGTTTATTTTCCACGCTCGCGATCGGCAACTTGATGTTGCTGATCGCGAACGAGGAAAAGTCTCGCCGGGATGTCATTTTGCTTGCTCGCGGTCGCCAACTTGACGTTGAGGACCGCGAGCAAGCAAAAATGACTGCGGCACTACGCTACGCTACGCGTGTTCGCACTGTGCTACGTGCAATTCGCGTTGTGCGAAGTAGCGCAAGCTTCGCAAACTACGCGAGCGTAGCGTAGCACTTCGCCCAGGGTTAGTTATGAGTGCGTGGGTGACGGTCTTTCTTGACTCGGGGGGATCCATTTGAAGGTCTTTCGGAGGATGCAGAGGGTGTCGAAACACCTGGACACAACGGAGTTGACCTGCTTGTTCATGGAGAGGGAGGTGTTGAGTACTATGCCGAGGTTTCTGGCATGGTCAGTGGGGGTCGGCGGGCTGCCCAGTGCGGTGGGCCACAAGTTGTTGTTCCATGCTGATGGGGTGGTTCCGAGTATGAGGACTTCTTTCTTCTCCAAGTTGAGCTTCAGGCTGCTATTGCTCATCCAGGATGCTACGTCCTGCATTCGTTCCTGGAAGTTGAGTCTGGTGGTGTTGGGGTCCTTGGCGAGGGAGAGGATGAGCTGGGTGTCATCGGCGTAGGATACTTTGCTGAGGCCGTGCTGTCTGACGATGGCGGCGAGGGGGGCCATGTAGATGTTGAAGAGGGTAGGGCTGAGTGATGATCCCTGGGCTACTCCGCAGTTGATTTCCATGGGTTCGGAGAGGAAGGGTGGCAGTCTGATTCGTTGGCTTCTGCCTGTAAGGAACGAGCGATCCAGTTGAGGGCCGTTCCTTGTATGCCGGCATCCTGTAGTCTGGAGGCGAGTGTGCGGTGTGAGACGGTGTTGAAAGCTGCTGACAGGTCGAGTAGAATCAGGGTTGCGGTGTGGCCTTGGTCGAGAAGGGTGCGGATGTCAACTGCGACGGCGAGTAGGGCAGTCTCGGTGCTGTGGTTGCTGTTGGATCCGGATTGGGAGGGGTCGAGGGTGGTGTTGTCTTTGATGAACTTTGTTAGCTGTGCGTTGACGGTCTTCTCCTCGACTTTTGCCGTAAAGGGGAGGAGAGAGATGGGCCGGTAGTTTTTGATGTCTATCCTGTACCACTTCCAGGGGTTCCTAATCACTACAATTGCATCGCATCAGCAGATTCTCAGCATAGGGGATACTATTCTTTAAATTGTTGGGGTGAACACTTTGAGCGTGCAGTATAGTATTGCCAACAGTGGGCTTTCTATATGTTTTTGTGTGAATCTTGTCATCTTTAGCAAATACTGTTCAAACTGAAAATATATGAATTGTGATACAATGGATTCTGTGCTGTGTTGGAGCCTTTTTCACATTGGAAAAGTGGCAGTGGAATATATATATATATTCACTGAAAAATACAAAGGTTACAGGGACGTTATAGTTAGAAATTAGCATTTCAAAAACCTTTGAAATTCCCTGAAAAAACAAAGGTTAAAGGGAGATTATACTTTGGGTCAGATTTCACTTGTACAAAACCAGTGAAATTCAGCAGTTATAGTTAGCTGAGCTGTGTAGGACTTACAGGCGGTACCAGAAGGGCTTTTTGCCCTCCAAAGGTCCCTCAGCAGTAAATAGGACATCATGCCCCAACCAGTAGTGCACCACGAGTCGCGTTTGCAGAGTGGTGTATTAATGGGGCATGGCCTCCGAAGACCTCTTTGCAATCCTGCTGTATGAGACTTCTTGGAGATAACAGGAGGGGTAGTTGGCCCCCAAGGATGTCCTTGGGGGCCAACTACCCCTCCTTTTACCTCCAGTAAGTCCCACACAGCAGGATTGCTAAGACCTGGTAGGATGCCATGCCCCCTTTCTCTATCACTCTGCAAACACGACTCCTGGCACAATAATAGTTGGGAGATGAAGTCCCCTAGGCTCTTGAGGGTTCTTGGGGGCCAACTAGCCCCTGCGTTACTTCCAGGAAGACTCACACAGCTGGATTGCTGAGAGGTGTTCAGAGACCATGCCCCCTTTCCCACCACTCTGCAAACACATATGCTGGCGCAATGCTGCTTGGGGGAAGAAGTCCACGTTAGTCATGAAGCCCTCAAGAGGCCAGTGGACCTCATCCCCCCACCAGCAGTGCCCCTGCAGGTGCGTTTGCAGAGTGGTGGAGAAAAGGGGCGTGGCCTCTGACCACCTCTCAGCAATCCCACTGTTTGGGACTTAGTGTAAGTAATAGGAGGGCTTGTTGGCCCCTAAAGACTGTTAGCAACCAGGGAGACTTGATCCCCCAACCAGCAGAGTAGTGTATAAAGGAGGCAGAGCATCCAGCTAGTTGCCAGCTTTTAAAATATTTTTTTTATGTTCTAGGAAGGGGGGCTGTGTGGCCCTCCTTCACTAGACCATTTTGGGCCCCAGAGTCCCCATCCTCCGGGACCTGACCCATTTTTAATTTTTTTTAATAAAATAAAAGGATGGGGGCCCGGCCTTTTATTGTTTTTTTCAAATAAAGGAAGGGGGGCCGTGTGGCCCCCCTTCCTTGGGCAATTTTTGGCCCCAGGGACCTCATTCCCCGGGACCTGCCCCCTTTTCTTTCTTTTTTTTAAATAAAGGAAGGGGGCTGCACTGCCCCCCTCTGAGGCCAATTTAGGCCCCAGGAACTCCATTCCCCGGGGCCAGGCTTTTATATATATTTTTTTATAAAAGGGGAGGGGGGCCGTGGCCCCCTCCCCAAGCCGATTTCGGCCCTGGGGACACCATCCCCCAGGGCGAGGCTTTTTCATTTTTTTAAATTTTCCTTAAAGGGAGGGGGCTGAGTGCCCCCCCTCCCAGGCCATTTTCGGCCCCGGAGACCACATCCCCCCAACCAGGCCACTTCGTTGGGAACTGCGGGGGGAGCCTGAAGGGACCCGTGATCCCGGCCGGCTCCCCGCCTCCTGGGGGAGCTGGCATTGCTTTTTCCACACAGGGAGCTGCTGACATGCAGCTCCCTGTGTGTAAAAAGCAAAGTGCTCCGCTTTCAGCAAGCTAGAGCAAAATGCTTTCGGTTTCTGAAACCAGAGCATTTGTTTGCTCTGGAATGGCGGGAGCAGTTCCCGCCATGCCATAGCAAACTGCAATGCCCCAGGGGTGGGCACCCCAGGACATTGCTGGAGCCGGCCCTGGTGGGTGGTGGTCAGGGGCATCTGACCACCACCCACCAGGGCCACCAGGGCCATTGAGGGCTCCTGGAGGGGGGCTGCATGGCCCCTTCCTTCCTTGAGTAGGGGCCTGCCCTGGGGAAGTGGCGGTCCCTGGGGCCTGGAACAGCCAGGGAGAGGGGCCAAGCACCCCCTATTTCTTAAATATAGAGTTTGGCCCTAGGGAGGTGGTAGTTCCTGGGGCTGGGGGGTCCATCAGGCTCCCCCATATTCAAATTTTACAGCCCCGAGGAGGTGGTGGCCCCCAGGGCTGCCATACAGCCTCCTCTGCACCTTTATTTTTAACAATTAGCCCCAGTGAGGTGGCGATCCCTGGGGCTGTGGGGGGCCATGCAGGTCACCCCCACCTCTCTAATTATGTTTGCCCCTGGGAAGGTGGTGGTCCCCGGGCATGGGTGTGCTGCATATGCACTCCTGCATTAACTCATAAACTGCCCCCAGGACCTGGCCTACACCAGGGTCTTTATTTATTGAAGCGACGATGACTGTGTTTTGCTTAAATACATTTTTCTTTAAATGCTTATTTGCCACTAGAAGTTCCCTGTGGGGACCCCCCCCCCCAAAGGCCTAGGGGGTAAGGGTGTTTCTACCCTGCCCTGTTATCTTTTTTTAAACATTTTTTTTTGTGACTCAGTTCAACTGAGTCACAAGATTGCTGCCAACACTTCCTGGTTGGCAGCCAATCACATCTCAGGCGCAAAATCGGGAGGGGTCGCGGATCTACCGCAGGCACAGTTGTATATCTGAGAAATCTTTAAATGTGCAAGCAGCTACTGAAAGGATTTACACCATTTAACAAAAAGGTCACTTTCTGGACCAAGCACTACCTTTTTGCCAAATGTGGTGTAAGACCGGTCAGCAATTCGGGCTGTAGCCGTGTCTAAAGTTTCCTATGGAAATTAACATGGAGAAAAGGCATTTTGGAACCCCTCTTTTTCTGAGCTTTCGCTTCAATGATCAACCCGAAATTTTCAAGACAGCACCTGAAGTGAGCGTAAAATTAGGTTTAAAACTCTTGCGGCGATTGGTCAAACGATGCCAAAGTTATTGCAAAATGAAAAAATGCTCTTCCTATGGAAATTGCATCCTAACTATAAACTACCTAATGGTGACCGCTGGTAGATAATATGTTTGTGTATGTATATATATATATATATATATATATATATATATATATATATATATATACATATGCATATATAAATATATATGTACATATATATATATAAAAATTTATAAATATATATGTGTATATATATATATATATATCCGTCAAAGAAGTTGCCCCAAATGAAGACACCACTTACGGGGAGTTTCACACCTTTAATTGAGGACTACAGCACAGCAGCATGACAGTCTCCCCTTCCAAATCCATAATGCAGCCCAACGCTTTTCAAACACTGTGTGTCCTTGTTCACGGGTGATGGAGAAGATCAAAGGCAGACATTCAATGGGGAACACCTGATATGTACACCAAGTCCAGCCCCAGTGGGCGTATGCAGAACTTGCCTGCTGGTACTTGAAGTTCCTCCTGAGTTTAACCCCAGTGGGCACCGCCACGCCCCTCACAATAATCCAGGTTGTTTACCCCAGTGGGTTAGAAGGGGGCTGAAAGGCAACACTGAGCTGTTTATCCAATGTCCATCAACACGGACCCCCCGTTCCAGCATGTTTGTGTGTACAAACACTGTATCCGCACACTTCGCAGCAGGGCGTCCTCGCGGCCGAGCAAGCCGCAAAAATCCGTCAAAGAAGTTGCCCCAAATGAAGACACCACTTATATATATATATATATATATAAAACCTACTGGCGGTCGCCAGTAGGTAGTTATAGTTAGAACCTATTTTCCATAGGAAAAGTGTTTTTTTATTTGCTAATATCTTTGCCGCCGTTTGACGAATCTTCGCGACATTTTCAAAACTAATGGGGCGCTCCGGTCAGCTCCTGTCTTGAAAGTTTCAGGGTGATTCATCAAGCGGGGCCGAGAAAAAATGTGTTTTCCCCATGTTAATTTCCATAGGAACTTTAGACACAGCTACAGCCCGAACTGCTGAACGGAATTACACCAAATTTGGCAAAAAGGTAGCTTTTGGTCCAGAAAGCACTTTTTTCTTTAAATGGTGTACATCCATTCAGTAGTTGCTGAGAAATTCAAAAAAGAAAAATATCGATATCTGAGCACCGAGGAGGAGTCACGACTCCTCCCGAGCACAAGCTGACTTCTGATTGGCTGCCAACACTCCAAACCAGGAAGTGTTGGCAGCCATCTTCTGTTTATATGGGTGTATGAGTGCATATGATAGTGGCAGTATTGATGAGTGACTGCATGTATGAATGACTGCATGAATGAGGGAGTGGATGTGTGTGTAGACGTAGGAATCAGTGAGTGGGTATATAGTAACTGGTATTGGTGTGTCTATGGTTTCGAAAATGGTAGACTGTATTTTACAGTGGGTGTATCAAAGGTTATATTAGGGTGTCAGGAGGTTCATCAGATTATCACGTGGGTGATGTCATCAGTGATGTCACTGACCATGTCATGAGTGATGTAATATGTGATGTCATCAGCAGTGCATTGCGGGGGCGTGAGTTATAGTTAGCTCAACTAACTATAACAAAAACAACAGTTGATGGACAGAATGCAGAACAATGTCATACATTCACCCCAGTACAGAGATCTGGGCCTAAATCCATCGTTTTTTGCTCACCATGCCATTCCAGTTTGAACCCAGCCATATGCAAATCAGTCTTGACCCTGTGCCTCATGGGAACAGTCCAGCCCGAACTGCCAAGCCAGGTCCTCCCTGGACTGGAAACAAGCATCCTAGGACCGGTTTCGGGGTTTCACCCCTCTTCAGCCAGGATAGCTTGATTCCAGTGGCATGGAGAGCACGGGACCAACGTCTGGGCATACCCGTCCCACTCGGGGTGACAAATGCAAAAACAACAGTTGATGGACAGAATGCAGAACAATGTCATACATTCACCCCAGTACAGAGATCTGGGCCTAAATCCATCGTTTTTTTGCTCACCATGCCATTCCAGTTTGAACCCAGACATATGCAAATCAGTCTTGACCCTGTGCCTCATGGGAACAGTCCAGCCCGAACTGCCAAGCCAGGTCCTCCCTGGACTGGAAACAAGCATCCTAGGACCGGTTTCGGGGTTTCACCCTCTTCAGCCAGGATAGCTTGATTCCAGTGGCATGGAGAGCACGGGACCCACGTCTGGGCATACCCGTCCCACTCGGGTGACAAATGCAAAAACAACAGTTGATGGACAGAATGCAGAACAATGTCATACATTCACCCCAGTACAGAGATCTGGGCCTAAATCCATCGTTTTTTGCTCACCATGCCATTCCAGTTTGAACCCAGCCATATGCAAATCAGTCTTGACCCTGTGCCTCATGGGAACAGTCCAGTCCGAACTGCCAAGCCAGGTCCTCCCTGGACTGGAAACAAGCATCCTAGGACCGGTTTCGGGGTTTCACCCTCTTCAGCCAGGATAGCTTGATTCCAGTGGCATGGAGAGCACGGGACCCACGTCTGGGCATACCCGTCCCACTCGGGGTGACAAATGCAAAACAACAGTTGATGGACAGAATGCAGAACAATGTCATACATTCACCCCAGTACAGAGATCTGGGCCTAAATCCATCGTTTTTTTGCTCACCATGCCATTCCAGTTTGAACTCAGCCATATGCAAATCAGTCTTGACCCTGTGCCTCATGGGAACAGTCCAGCCCGAACTGCCAAGCCAGGTCCTCCCTGGACTGGAAACAAGCATCCTAGGACCGGTTTCGGGGTTTCACCCTCTTCAGCCAGGATAGCTTGATTCCAGTGGCATGGAGAGCACGGGACCCACGTCTGGGCATACCCGTCCCACTCGGGTGACAAATGCAAAAACAACAGTTAATGGACAGAATGCAGAACAATGTCATACATTCACCCCAGTACAGAGATCTGGGCCTAAATCCATCGTTTTTTTGCTCACCAGGCCATTCCAGTTTGAACCCAGCCATATGCAAATCAGTCTTGACCCTGTGCCTCATGGGAACAGTCCAGCCCGAACTGCCAAGACAGGTCCTCCCTGGCCTGGAAACAAGCATCCTAGGACCGGTTTCGGGGTTTCACCCCTCTTCAGCCAGGATAGCTTGATTCCAGTGGCATGGAGAGCACGGGACCCACGTCTGGGCATACCCGTCCCACTCGGGGTGACAAATGCAAAAACAACAGTTGATGGACAGAATGCAGAACAATGTCATACATTCACCCCAGTACAGAGATCTGGGCCTAAATCCATCGTTTTTTTGCTCACCATGCCATTCCAGTTTGAACCCAGCCATATGAAAATCAGTCTTGACCCTGTGTCTCATGGGAACAGTCCAGCCCGAACTGCCAAGCCAGGTCCTCCCTGGACTGGAAACAAGCATCCTAGGACCGGTTTCGGGGTTTCACCCTCTTCAGCCAGGATAGCTTGATTCCAGTGGCATGGAGAGCACGGGACGCACGTCTGGGCATACCCGTCCCACTCGGGGTGACAAATGCAAAAACAACAGTTGATGGACAGAATGCAGAACAATGTCATACATTCACCCCAGTACAGAGATCTGGGCCTAAATCCATCGTTTTTTTGCTCACCATGCCATTCCAGTTTGAACCCAGCCATATGCAAATCAGTCTTGACCCTGTGCCTCATGGGAACAGTCCAGACCGAACTGCCAAGCCAGGTCCTCCCTGGACTGGAAACAAGCATCCTAGGACCGGTTTCGGGGTTTCACCCCTCTTCAGCCAGGATAGCTTGATTCCAGTGGCATGGAGAGCACGGGACCCACGTCTGGGCATACCCGTCCCACTCGGGGTGACAAATGCAAAAACAACAGTTGATGGACAGAATGCAGAACAATGTCATACATTCACCCCAGTACAGAGATCTGGGCCTAAATCCATCGTTTTTTTGCTCACCATGCCATTCCAGTTTGAACCCAGCCATATGCAAATCAGTCTTGACCCTGTGCCTCATGGGAACAGTCCAGCCCGAACTGCCAAGCCAGGTCCTCCCTGGACTGGAAACAAGCATCCTAGGACCGGTTTCGGGGTTTCACCCCTCTTCAGCCAGGATAGCTTGATTCCAGTGGCATGGAGAGCACGGGACCCACGTCTGGGCATACCCGTCCCACTCGGGGTGACAAATGCAAAAACAACAGTTGATGGACAGAATGCAGAACAATGTCATACATTCACCCCAGTACAGAGATCTGGGCCTAAATCCATCGTTTTTTTGCTCACCATGCCATTCCAGTTTGAACCCAGCCATATGCAAATCAGTCTTGACCCTGTGCCTCATGGGAACAGTCCAGCCCGAACTGCCAAGCCAGGTCCTCCCTGGACTGGAAACAAGCATCCTAGGACCGGTTTCGGGGTTTCACCCCTCTTCAGCCAGGATAGCTTGATTCCAGTGGCATGGAGAGCACGGGACCCACGTCTGGGCATACCCGTCCCACTCGGGGTGACAAATGCAAAAACAACAGTTGATGGACAGAATGCAGAACAATGTCATACATTCACCCCAGTACAGAGATCTGGGCCTAAATCCATCGTTTTTTGCTCACCATGCCATTCCAGTTTGAACCCAGCCATATGCAAATCAGTCTTGACCCTGTGCCTCATGGGAACAGTCCAGCCCGAACTGCCAAGCCAGGTCCTCCCTGGACTGGAAACAAGCATCCTAGGACCGGTTTCGGGGTTTCACCCCTCTTCAGCCAGGATAGCTTGATTCCAGTGGCATGGAGAGCACGGGACCCACGTCTGGGCATACCCGTCCCACTCGGGGTGACAAATGCAAAAACAACAGTTGATGGACAGAATGCAGAACAATGTCATACATTCACCCCAGTACAGAGATCTGGGCCTAAATCCATCGTTTTTTGCTCACCATGCCATTCCAGTTTGAACCCAGCCATATGCAAATCAGTCTTGACCCTGTGCCTCATGGGAACAGTCCAGCCCGAACTGCCAAGCCAGGTCCTCCCTGGACTGGAAACAAGCATCCTAGGACCGGTTTCAGGGTTTCACCCCTCTTCAGCCAGGATAGCTTGATTCCAGTGGCATGGAGAGCACGGGACCCACGTCTGGGCATACCCGTCCCACTCGGGGTGACAAATGCAAAAACAACAGTTGATGGACAGAATGCAGAACAATGTCATACATTCACCCCAGTACAGAGATCTGGGCCTAAATCCATCGTTTTTTGCTCACCATGCCATTCCAGTTTGAACCCAGCCATATGCAAATCAGTCTTGACCCTGTGCCTCATGGGAACAGTCCAGCCCGAACTGCCAAGCCAGGTCCTCCCTGGACTGGAAACAAGCATCCTAGGACCGGTTTCGGGGTTTCACCCCTCTTCAGCCAGGATAGCTTGATTCCAGTGGCATGGAGAGCACGGGACCCACGTCTGGGCATACCCGTCCCACTCGGGGTGACAAATGCAAAAACAACAGTTGATGGACAGAATGCAGAACAATGTCATACATTCACCCCAGTACAGAGATCTGGGCCTAAATCCATCGTTTTTTTGCTCACCATGCCATTCCAGTTTGAACCCAGCCATATGCAAATCAGTCTTGACCCTGTGCCTCATGGGAACAGTCCAGCCCGAACTGCCAAGCCAGGTCCTCCCTGGACTGGAAACAAGCATCCTAGGACCGGTTTCGGGGTTTCACCCCTCTTCAGCCAGGATAGCTTGATTCCAGTGGCATGGAGAGCACGGGACCCACGTCTGGGCATACCCGTCCCACTCGGGGTGACAAATGCAAAAACAACAGTTGATGGACAGAATGCAGAACAATGTCATACATTCACCCCAGTACAGAGATCTGGGCCTAAATCCATCGTTTTTTTGCTCACCATGCCATTCCAGTTTGAACCCAGCCATATGCAAATCAGTCTTGACCCTGTGCCTCATGGGAACAGTCCAGCCCGAACTGCCAAGCCAGGTCCTCCCTGGACTGGAAACAAGCATCCTAGGACCGGTTTCGGGGTTTCACCCCTCTTCAGCCAGGATAGCTTGATTCCAGTGGCATGGAGAGCACGGGACCCACGTCTGGGCATACCCGTCCCACTCGGGGTGACAAATGCAAAAACAACAGTTGATGGACAGAATGCAGAACAATGTCATACATTCACCCCAGTACAGAGATCTGGGCCTAAATCCATCGTTTTTTTGCTCACCATGCCATTCCAGTTTGAACCCAGCCATATGCAAATCAGTCTTGACCCTGTGCCTCATGGGAACAGTCCAGCCCGAACTGCCAAGCCAGGTCCTCCCTGGACTGGAAACAAGCATCCTAGGACCGGTTTCGGGGTTTCACCCCTCTTCAGCCAGGATAGCTTGATTCCAGTGGCATGGAGAGCACGGGACCCACGTCTGGGCATACCCGTCCCACTCGGGGTGACAAATGCAAAAACAACAGTTGATGGACAGAATGCAGAACAATGTCATACATTCACCCCAGTACAGAGATCTGGGCCTAAATCCATCGTTTTTTTGCTCACCATGCCATTCCAGTTTGAACCCAGCCATATGCAAATCAGTCTTGACCCTGTGCCTCATGGGAACAGTCCAGCCCGAACTGCCAAGCCAGGTCCTCCCTGGACTGGAAACAAGCATCCTAGGACCGGTTTCGGGGTTTCACCCCTCTTCAGCCAGGATAGCTTGATTCCAGTGGCATGGAGAGCACGGGACCCACGTCTGGGCATACCCGTCCCACTCGGGGTGACAAATGCAAAAACAACAGTTGATGGACAGAATGCAGAACAATGTCATACATTCACCCCAGTACAGAGATCTGGGCCTAAATCCATCGTTTTTTGCTCACCATGCCATTCCAGTTTGAACCCAGCCATATGCAAATCAGTCTTGACCCTGTGCCTCATGGGAACAGTCCAGCCCGAACTGCCAAGCCAGGTCCTCCCTGGACTGGAAACAAGCATCCTAGGACCGGTTTCGGGGTTTCACCCCTCTTCAGCCAGGATAGCTTGATTCCAGTGGCATGGAGAGCACGGGACCCACGTCTGGGCATACCCGTCCCACTCGGGGTGACAAATGCAAAAACAACAGTTGATGGACAGAATGCAGAACAATGTCATACATTCACCCCAGTACAGAGATCTGGGCCTAAATCCATCGTTTTTTGCTCACCATGCCATTCCAGTTTGAACCCAGCCATATGCAAATCAGTCTTGACCCTGTGCCTCATGGGAACAGTCCAGCCCGAACTGCCAAGCCAGGTCCTCCCTGGACTGGAAACAAGCATCCTAGGACCGGTTTCGGGGTTTCACCCCTCTTCAGCCAGGATAGCTTGATTCCAGTGGCATGGAGAGCACGGGACCCACGTCTGGGCATACCCGTCCCACTCGGGGTGACAAATGCAAAAACAACAGTTGATGGACAGAATGCAGAACAATGTCATACATTCACCCCAGTACAGAGATCTGGGCCTAAATCCATCGTTTTTTGCTCACCATGCCATTCCAGTTTGAACCCAGCCATATGCAAATCAGTCTTGACCCTGTGCCTCATGGGAACAGTCCAGCCCGAACTGCCAAGCCAGGTCCTCCCTGGACTGGAAACAAGCATCCTAGGACCGGTTTCGGGGTTTCACCCCTCTTCAGCCAGGATAGCTTGATTCCAGTGGCATGGAGAGCACGGGACCCACGTCTGGGCATACCCGTCCCACTCGGGGTGACAAATGCAAAAACAACAGTTGATGGACAGAATGCAGAACAATGTCATACATTCACCCCAGTACAGAGATCTGGGCCTAAATCCATCGTTTTTTTGCTCACCATGCCATTCCAGTTTGAACCCAGCCATATGCAAATCAGTCTTGACCCTGTGCCTCATGGGAACAGTCCAGCCCGAACTGCCAAGCCAGGTCCTCCCTGGACTGGAAACAAGCATCCTAGGACCGGTTTCGGGGTTTCACCCCTCTTCAGCCAGGATAGCTTGATTCCAGTGGCATGGAGAGCACGGGACCCACGTCTGGGCATACCCGTCCCACTCGGGGTGACAAATGCAAAAACAACAGTTGATGGACAGAATGCAGAACAATGTCATACATTCACCCCAGTACAGAGATCTGGGCCTAAATCCATCGTTTTTGCTCACCATGCCATTCCAGTTTGAACCCAGCCATATGCAAATCAGTCTTGACCCTGTGCCTCATGGGAACAGTCCAGCCCGAACTGCCAAGCCAGGTCCTCCCTGGACTGGAAACAAGCATCCTAGGACCGGTTTCGGGGTTTCACCCCTCTTCAGCCAGGATAGCTTGATTCCAGTGGCATGGAGAGCACGGGACCCACGTCTGGGCATACCCGTCCCACTCGGGGTGACAAATGCAAAAACAACAGTTGATGGACAGAATGCAGAACAATGTCATACATTCACCCCAGTACAGAGATCTGGGCCTAAATCCATCGTTTTTTTGCTCACCATGCCATTCCAGTTTGAACCCAGCCATATGCAAATCAGTCTTGACCCTGTGCCTCATGGGAACAGTCCAGCCCGAACTGCCAAGCCAGGTCCTCCCTGGACTGGAAACAAGCATCCTAGGACCGGTTTCGGGGTTTCACCCCTCTTCAGCCAGGATAGCTTGATTCCAGTGGCATGGAGAGCACGGGACCCACGTCTGGGCATACCCGTCCCACTCGGGGTGACAAATGCAAAAACAACAGTTGATGGACAGAATGCAGAACAATGTCATACATTCACCCCAGTACAGAGATCTGGGCCTAAATCCATCGTTTTTTGCTCACCATGCCATTCCAGTTTGAACCCAGCCATATGCAAATCAGTCTTGACCCTGTGCCTCATGGGAACAGTCCAGCCCGAACTGCCAAGCCAGGTCCTCCCTGGACTGGAAACAAGCATCCTAGGACCGGTTTCGGGGTTTCACCCCTCTTCAGCCAGGATAGCTTGATTCCAGTGGCATGGAGAGCACGGGACCCACGTCTGGGCATACCCGTCCCACTCGGGGTGACAAATGCAAAAACAACAGTTGATGGACAGAATGCAGAACAATGTCATACATTCACCCCAGTACAGAGATCTGGGCCTAAATCCATCGTTTTTTTGCTCACCATGCCATTCAGTTTGAACCCAGCCATATGCAAATCAGTCTTGACCCTGTGCCTCATGGGAACAGTCCAGCCCGAACTGCCAAGCCAGGTCCTCCCTGGACTGGAAACAAGCATCCTAGGACCGGTTTCGGGGTTTCACCCCTCTTCAGCCAGGATAGCTTGATTCCAGTGGCATGGAGAGCACGGGACCCACGTCTGGGCATACCCGTCCCACTCGGGGTGACAAATGCAAAAACAACAGTTGATGGACAGAATGCAGAACAATGTCATACATTCACCCCAGTACAGAGATCTGGGCCTAAATCCATCGTTTTTTTGCTCACCATGCCATTCCAGTTTGAACCCAGCCATATGCAAATCAGTCTTGACCCTGTGCCTCATGGGAACAGTCCAGCCCGAACTGCCAAGCCAGGTCCTCCCTGGACTGGAAACAAGCATCCTAGGACCGGTTTCGGGGTTTCACCCCTCTTCAGCCAGGATAGCTTGATTCCAGTGGCATGGAGAGCACGGGACCCACGTCTGGGCATACCCGTCCCACTCGGGGTGACAAATGCAAAAACAACAGTTGATGGACAGAATGCAGAACAATGTCATACATTCACCCCAGTACAGAGATCTGGGCCTAAATCCATCGTTTTTTGCTCACCATGCCATTCCAGTTTGAACCCAGCCATATGCAAATCAGTCTTGACCCTGTGCCTCATGGGAACAGTCCAGCCCGAACTGCCAAGCCAGGTCCTCCCTGGACTGGAAACAAGCATCCTAGGACCGGTTTCGGGGTTTCACCCCTCTTCAGCCAGGATAGCTTGATTCCAGTGGCATGGAGAGCACGGGACCCACGTCTGGGCATACCCGTCCCACTCGGGGTGACAAATGCAAAAACAACAGTTGATGGACAGAATGCAGAACAATGTCATACATTCACCCCAGTACAGAGATCTGGGCCTAAATCCATCGTTTTTTTGCTCACCATGCCATTCCAGTTTGAACCCAGCCATATGCAAATCAGTCTTGACCCTGTGCCTCATGGGAACAGTCCAGCCCGAACTGCCAAGCCAGGTCCTCCCTGGACTGGAAACAAGCATCCTAGGACCGGTTTCGGGGTTTCACCCCTCTTCAGCCAGGATAGCTTGATTCCAGTGGCATGGAGAGCACGGGACCCACGTCTGGGCATACCCGTCCCACTCGGGGTGACAAATGCAAAAACAACAGTTGATGGACAGAATGCAGAACAATGTCATACATTCACCCCAGTACAGAGATCTGGGCCTAAATCCATCGTTTTTTGCTCACCATGCCATTCCAGTTTGAACCCAGCCATATGCAAATCAGTCTTGACCCTGTGCCTCATGGGAACAGTCCAGCCCGAACTGCCAAGCCAGGTCCTCCCTGGACTGGAAACAAGCATCCTAGGACCGGTTTCGGGGTTTCACCCCTCTTCAGCCAGGATAGCTTGATTCCAGTGGCATGGAGAGCACGGGACCCACGTCTGGGCATACCCGTCCCACTCGGGGTGACAAATGCAAAAACAACAGTTGATGGACAGAATGCAGAACAATGTCATACATTCACCCCAGTACAGAGATCTGGGCCTAAATCCATCGTTTTTTGCTCACCATGCCATTCCAGTTTGAACCCAGCCATATGCAAATCAGTCTTGACCCTGTGCCTCATGGGAACAGTCCAGCCCGAACTGCCAAGCCAGGTCCTCCCTGGACTGGAAACAAGCATCCTAGGACCGGTTTCGGGGTTTCACCCCTCTTCAGCCAGGATAGCTTGATTCCAGTGGCATGGAGAGCACGGGACCCACGTCTGGGCATACCCGTCCCACTCGGGGTGACAAATGCAAAAACAACAGTTGATGGACAGAATGCAGAACAATGTCATACATTCACCCCAGTACAGAGATCTGGGCCTAAATCCATCGTTTTTTGCTCACCATGCCATTCCAGTTTGAACCCAGCCATATGCAAATCAGTCTTGACCCTGTGCCTCATGGGAACAGTCCAGCCCGAACTGCCAAGCCAGGTCCTCCCTGGACTGGAAACAAGCATCCTAGGACCGGTTTCGGGGTTTCACCCCTCTTCAGCCAGGATAGCTTGATTCCAGTGGCATGGAGAGCACGGGACCCACGTCTGGGCATACCCGTCCCACTCGGGGTGACAAATGCAAAAACAACAGTTGATGGACAGAATGCAGAACAATGTCATACATTCACCCCAGTACAGAGATCTGGGCCTAAATCCATCGTTTTTTGCTCACCATGCCATTCCAGTTTGAACCCAGCCATATGCAAATCAGTCTTGACCCTGTGCCTCATGGGAACAGTCCAGCCCGAACTGCCAAGCCAGGTCCTCCCTGGACTGGAAACAAGCATCCTAGGACCGGTTTCGGGGTTTCACCCCTCTTCAGCCAGGATAGCTTGATTCCAGTGGCATGGAGAGCACGGGACCCACGTCTGGGCATACCCGTCCCACTCGGGGTGACAAATGCAAAAACAACAGTTGATGGACAGAATGCAGAACAATGTCATACATTCACCCCAGTACAGAGATCTGGGCCTAAATCCATCGTTTTTTGCTCACCATGCCATTCCAGTTTGAACCCAGCCATATGCAAATCAGTCTTGACCCTGTGCCTCATGGGAACAGTCCAGCCCGAACTGCCAAGCCAGGTCCTCCCTGGACTGGAAACAAGCATCCTAGGACCGGTTTCGGGGTTTCACCCCTCTTCAGCCAGGATAGCTTGATTCCAGTGGCATGGAGAGCACGGGACCCACGTCTGGGCATACCCGTCCCACTCGGGGTGACAAATGCAAAAACAACAGTTGATGGACAGAATGCAGAACAATGTCATACATTCACCCCAGTACAGAGATCTGGGCCTAAATCCATCGTTTTTTTGCTCACCATGCCATTCCAGTTTGAACCCAGCCATATGCAAATCAGTCTTGACCCTGTGCCTCATGGGAACAGTCCAGCCCGAACTGCCAAGCCAGGTCCTCCCTGGACTGGAAACAAGCATCCTAGGACCGGTTTCGGGGTTTCACCCCTCTTCAGCCAGGATAGCTTGATTCCAGTGGCATGGAGAGCACGGGACCCACGTCTGGGCATACCCGTCCCACTCGGGGTGACAAATGCAAAAACAACAGTTGATGGACAGAATGCAGAACAATGTCATACATTCACCCCAGTACAGAGATCTGGGCCTAAATCCATCGTTTTTTGCTCACCATGCCATTCCAGTTTGAACCCAGCCATATGCAAATCAGTCTTGACCCTGTGCCTCATGGGAACAGTCCAGCCCGAACTGCCAAGCCAGGTCCTCCCTGGACTGGAAACAAGCATCCTAGGACCGGTTTCGGGGTTTCACCCCTCTTCAGCCAGGATAGCTTGATTCCAGTGGCATGGAGAGCACGGGACCCACGTCTGGGCATACCCGTCCCACTCGGGGTGACAAATGCAAAAACAACAGTTGATGGACAGAATGCAGAACAATGTCATACATTCACCCCAGTACAGAGATCTGGGCCTAAATCCATCGTTTTTTTGCTCACCATGCCATTCCAGTTTGAACCCAGCCATATGCAAATCAGTCTTGACCCTGTGCCTCATGGGAACAGTCCAGCCCGAACTGCCAAGCCAGGTCCTCCCTGGACTGGAAACAAGCATCCTAGGACCGGTTTCAGGGTTTCACCCCTCTTCAGCCAGGATAGCTTGATTCCAGTGGCATGGAGAGCACGGGACCCACGTCTGGGCATACCCGTCCCACTCGGGGTGACAAATGCAAAAACAACAGTTGATGGACAGAATGCAGAACAATGTCATACATTCACCCCAGTACAGAGATCTGGGCCTAAATCCATCGTTTTTTTGCTCACCATGCCATTCCAGTTTGAACCCAGCCATATGCAAATCAGTCTTGACCCTGTGCCTCATGGGAACAGTCCAGCCCGAACTGCCAAGCCAGGTCCTCCCTGGACTGGAAACAAGCATCCTAGGACCGGTTTCAGGGTTTCACCCCTCTTCAGCCAGGATAGCTTGATTCCAGTGGCATGGAGAGCACGGGACCCACGTCTGGGCATACCCGTCCCACTCGGGGTGACAAATGCAAAAACAACAGTTGATGGACAGAATGCAGAACAATGTCATACATTCACCCCAGTACAGAGATCTGGGCCTAAATCCATCGTTTTTTTGCTCACCATGCCATTCCAGTTTGAACCCAGCCATATGCAAATCAGTCTTGACCCTGTGCCTCATGGGAACAGTCCAGCCCGAACTGCCAAGCCAGGTCCTCCCTGGACTGGAAACAAGCATCCTAGGACCGGTTTCGGGGTTTCACCCCTCTTCAGCCAGGATAGCTTGATTCCAGTGGCATGGAGAGCACGGGACCCACGTCTGGGCATACCCGTCCCACTCGGGGTGACAAATGCAAAAACAACAGTTGATGGACAGAATGCAGAACAATGTCATACATTCACCCCAGTACAGAGATCTGGGCCTAAATCCATCGTTTTTTGCTCACCATGCCATTCCAGTTTGAACCCAGCCATATGCAAATCAGTCTTGACCCTGTGCCTCATGGGAACAGTCCAGCCCGAACTGCCAAGCCAGGTCCTCCCTGGACTGGAAACAAGCATCCTAGGACCGGTTTCGGGGTTTCACCCCTCTTCAGCCAGGATAGCTTGATTCCAGTGGCATGGAGAGCACGGGACCCACGTCTGGGCATACCCGTCCCACTCGGGGTGACAAATGCAAAAACAACAGTTGATGGACAGAATGCAGAACAATGTCATACATTCACCCCAGTACAGAGATCTGGGCCTAAATCCATCGTTTTTTTGCTCACCATGCCATTCCAGTTTGAACCCAGCCATATGCAAATCAGTCTTGACCCTGTGCCTCATGGGAACAGTCCAGCCCGAACTGCCAAGCCAGGTCCTCCCTGGACTGGAAACAAGCATCCTAGGACCGGTTTCGGGGTTTCACCCCTCTTCAGCCAGGATAGCTTGATTCCAGTGGCATGGAGAGCACGGGACCCACGTCTGGGCATACCCGTCCCACTCGGGGTGACAAATGCAAAAACAACAGTTGATGGACAGAATGCAGAACAATGTCATACATTCACCCCAGTACAGAGATCTGGGCCTAAATCCATCGTTTTTTGCTCACCATGCCATTCCAGTTTGAACCCAGCCATATGCAAATCAGTCTTGACCCTGTGCCTCATGGGAACAGTCCAGCCCGAACTGCCAAGCCAGGTCCTCCCTGGACTGGAAACAAGCATCCTAGGACCGGTTTCGGGGTTTCACCCCTCTTCAGCCAGGATAGCTTGATTCCAGTGGCATGGAGAGCACGGGACCCACGTCTGGGCATACCCGTCCCACTCGGGGTGACAAATGCAAAAACAACAGTTGATGGACAGAATGCAGAACAATGTCATACATTCACCCCAGTACAGAGATCTGGGCCTAAATCCATCGTTTTTTGCTCACCATGCCATTCCAGTTTGAACCCAGCCATATGCAAATCAGTCTTGACCCTGTGCCTCATGGGAACAGTCCAGCCCGAACTGCCAAGCCAGGTCCTCCCTGGACTGGAAACAAGCATCCTAGGACCGGTTTCGGGGTTTCACCCCTCTTCAGCCAGGATAGCTTGATTCCAGTGGCATGGAGAGCACGGGACCCACGTCTGGGCATACCCGTCCCACTCGGGGTGACAAATGCAAAAACAACAGTTGATGGACAGAATGCAGAACAATGTCATACATTCACCCCAGTACAGAGATCTGGGCCTAAATCCATCGTTTTTTTGCTCACCATGCCATTCCAGTTTGAACCCAGCCATATGCAAATCAGTCTTGACCCTGTGCCTCATGGGAACAGTCCAGCCCGAACTGCCAAGCCAGGTCCTCCCTGGACTGGAAACAAGCATCCTAGGACCGGTTTCGGGGTTTCACCCCTCTTCAGCCAGGATAGCTTGATTCCAGTGGCATGGAGAGCACGGGACCCACGTCTGGGCATACCCGTCCCACTCGGGGTGACAAATGCAAAAACAACAGTTGATGGACAGAATGCAGAACAATGTCATACATTCACCCCAGTACAGAGATCTGGGCCTAAATCCATCGTTTTTGCTCACCATGCCATTCCAGTTTGAACCCAGCCATATGCAAATCAGTCTTGACCCTGTGCCTCATGGGAACAGTCCAGCCCGAACTGCCAAGCCAGGTCCTCCCTGGACTGGAAACAAGCATCCTAGGACCGGTTTCGGGGTTTCACCCCTCTTCAGCCAGGATAGCTTGATTCCAGTGGCATGGAGAGCACGGGACCCACGTCTGGGCATACCCGTCCCACTCGGGGTGACAAATGCAAAAACAACAGTTGATGGACAGAATGCAGAACAATGTCATACATTCACCCCAGTACAGAGATCTGGGCCTAAATCCATCGTTTTTTGCTCACCATGCCATTCCAGTTTGAACCCAGCCATATGCAAATCAGTCTTGACCCTGTGCCTCATGGGAACAGTCCAGCCCGAACTGCCAAGCCAGGTCCTCCCTGGACTGGAAACAAGCATCCTAGGACCGGTTTCGGGGTTTCACCCCTCTTCAGCCAGGATAGCTTGATTCCAGTGGCATGGAGAGCACGGGACCCACGTCTGGGCATACCCGTCCCACTCGGGGTGACAAATGCAAAAACAACAGTTGATGGACAGAATGCAGAACAATGTCATACATTCACCCCAGTACAGAGATCTGGGCCTAAATCCATCGTTTTTTGCTCACCATGCCATTCCAGTTTGAACCCAGCCATATGCAAATCAGTCTTGACCCTGTGCCTCATGGGAACAGTCCAGCCCGAACTGCCAAGCCAGGTCCTCCCTGGACTGGAAACAAGCATCCTAGGACCGGTTTCGGGGTTTCACCCCTCTTCAGCCAGGATAGCTTGATTCCAGTGGCATGGAGAGCACGGGACCCACGTCTGGGCATACCCGTCCCACTCGGGGTGACAAATGCAAAAACAACAGTTGATGGACAGAATGCAGAACAATGTCATACATTCACCCCAGTACAGAGATCTGGGCCTAAATCCATCGTTTTTTGCTCACCATGCCATTCCAGTTTGAACCCAGCCATATGCAAATCAGTCTTGACCCTGTGCCTCATGGGAACAGTCCAGCCCGAACTGCCAAGCCAGGTCCTCCCTGGACTGGAAACAAGCATCCTAGGACCGGTTTCGGGGTTTCACCCCTCTTCAGCCAGGATAGCTTGATTCCAGTGGCATGGAGAACACGGGACCCACGTCTGGGCATACCCGTCCCACTCGGGGTGACAAATGCAAAAACAACAGTTGATGGACAGAATGCAGAACAATGTCATACATTCACCCCAGTACAGAGATCTGGGCCTAAATCCATCGTTTTTTGCTCACCATGCCATTCCAGTTTGAACCCAGCCATATGCAAATCAGTCTTGACCCTGTGCCTCATGGGAACAGTCCAGCCCGAACTGCCAAGCCAGGTCCTCCCTGGACTGGAAACAAGCATCCTAGGACCGGTTTCGGGGTTTCACCCCTCTTCAGCCAGGATAGCTTGATTCCAGTGGCATGGAGAACACGGGACCCACGTCTGGGCATACCCGTCCCACTCGGGGTGACAAATGCAAAAACAACAGTTGATGGACAGAATGCAGAACAATGTCATACATTCACCCCAGTACAGAGATCTGGGCCTAAATCCATCGTTTTTTGCTCACCATGCCATTCCAGTTTGAACCCAGCCATATGCAAATCAGTCTTGACCCTGTGCCTCATGGGAACAGTCCAGCCCGAACTGCCAAGCCAGGTCCTCCCTGGACTGGAAACAAGCATCCTAGGACCGGTTTCGGGGTTTCACCCCTCTTCAGCCAGGATAGCTTGATTCCAGTGGCATGGAGAGCACGGGACCCACGTCTGGGCATACCCGTCCCACTCGGGGTGACAAATGCAAAAACAACAGTTGATGGACAGAATGCAGAACAATGTCATACATTCACCCCAGTACAGAGATCTGGGCCTAAATCCATCGTTTTTTGCTCACCATGCCATTCCAGTTTGAACCCAGCCATATGCAAATCAGTCTTGACCCTGTGCCTCATGGGAACAGTCCAGCCCGAACTGCCAAGCCAGGTCCTCCCTGGACTGGAAACAAGCATCCTAGGACCGGTTTCGGGGTTTCACCCCTCTTCAGCCAGGATAGCTTGATTCCAGTGGCATGGAGAGCACGGGACCCACGTCTGGGCATACCCGTCCCACTCGGGGTGACAAATGCAAAAACAACAGTTGATGGACAGAATGCAGAACAATGTCATACATTCACCCCAGTACAGAGATCTGGGCCTAAATCCATCGTTTTTTTGCTCACCATGCCATTCCAGTTTGAACCCAGCCATATGCAAATCAGTCTTGACCCTGTGCCTCATGGGAACAGTCCAGCCCGAACTGCCAAGCCAGGTCCTCCCTGGACTGGAAACAAGCATCCTAGGACCGGTTTCGGGGTTTCACCCCTCTTCAGCCAGGATAGCTTGATTCCAGTGGCATGGAGAGCACGGGACCCACGTCTGGGCATACCCGTCCCACTCGGGGTGACAAATGCAAAAACAACAGTTGATGGACAGAATGCAGAACAATGTCATACATTCACCCCAGTACAGAGATCTGGGCCTAAATCCATCGTTTTTTGCTCACCATGCCATTCCAGTTTGAACCCAGCCATATGCAAATCAGTCTTGACCCTGTGCCTCATGGGAACAGTCCAGCCCGAACTGCCAAGCCAGGTCCTCCCTGGACTGGAAACAAGCATCCTAGGACCGGTTTCGGGGTTTCACCCCTCTTCAGCCAGGATAGCTTGATTCCAGTGGCATGGAGAGCACGGGACCCACGTCTGGGCATACCCGTCCCACTCGGGGTGACAAATGCAAAAACAACAGTTGATGGACAGAATGCAGAACAATGTCATACATTCACCCCAGTACAGAGATCTGGGCCTAAATCCATCGTTTTTTTGCTCACCATGCCATTCCAGTTTGAACCCAGCCATATGCAAATCAGTCTTGACCCTGTGCCTCATGGGAACAGTCCAGCCCGAACTGCCAAGCCAGGTCCTCCCTGGACTGGAAACAAGCATCCTAGGACCGGTTTCGGGGTTTCACCCCTCTTCAGCCAGGATAGCTTGATTCCAGTGGCATGGAGAGCACGGGACCCACGTCTGGGCATACCCGTCCCACTCGGGGTGACAAATGCAAAAACAACAGTTGATGGACAGAATGCAGAACAATGTCATACATTCACCCCAGTACAGAGATCTGGGCCTAAATCCATCGTTTTTTGCTCACCATGCCATTCCAGTTTGAACCCAGCCATATGCAAATCAGTCTTGACCCTGTGCCTCATGGGAACAGTCCAGCCCGAACTGCCAAGCCAGGTCCTCCCTGGACTGGAAACAAGCATCCTAGGACCGGTTTCGGGGTTTCACCCCTCTTCAGCCAGGATAGCTTGATTCCAGTGGCATGGAGAGCACGGGACCCACGTCTGGGCATACCCGTCCCACTCGGGGTGACAAATGCAAAAACAACAGTTGATGGACAGAATGCAGAACAATGTCATACATTCACCCCAGTACAGAGATCTGGGCCTAAATCCATCGTTTTTTGCTCACCATGCCATTCCAGTTTGAACCCAGCCATATGCAAATCAGTCTTGACCCTGTGCCTCATGGGAACAGTCCAGCCCGAACTGCCAAGCCAGGTCCTCCCTGGACTGGAAACAAGCATCCTAGGACCGGTTTCGGGGTTTCACCCCTCTTCAGCCAGGATAGCTTGATTCCAGTGGCATGGAGAGCACGGGACCCACGTCTGGGCATACCCGTCCCACTCGGGGTGACAAATGCAAAAACAACAGTTGATGGACAGAATGCAGAACAATGTCATACATTCACCCCAGTACAGAGATCTGGGCCTAAATCCATCGTTTTTTGCTCACCATGCCATTCCAGTTTGAACCCAGCCATATGCAAATCAGTCTTGACCCTGTGCCTCATGGGAACAGTCCAGCCCGAACTGCCAAGCCAGGTCCTCCCTGGACTGGAAACAAGCATCCTAGGACCGGTTTCGGGGTTTCACCCCTCTTCAGCCAGGATAGCTTGATTCCAGTGGCATGGAGAGCACGGGACCCACGTCTGGGCATACCCGTCCCACTCGGGGTGACAAATGCAAAAACAACAGTTGATGGACAGAATGCAGAACAATGTCATACATTCACCCCAGTACAGAGATCTGGGCCTAAATCCATCGTTTTTTTGCTCACCATGCCATTCCAGTTTGAACCCAGCCATATGCAAATCAGTCTTGACCCTGTGCCTCATGGGAACAGTCCAGCCCGAACTGCCAAGCCAGGTCCTCCCTGGACTGGAAACAAGCATCCTAGGACCGGTTTCGGGGTTTCACCCCTCTTCAGCCAGGATAGCTTGATTCCAGTGGCATGGAGAGCACGGGACCCACGTCTGGGCATACCCGTCCCACTCGGGGTGACAAATGCAAAAACAACAGTTGATGGACAGAATGCAGAACAATGTCATACATTCACCCCAGTACAGAGATCTGGGCCTAAATCCATCGTTTTTTTGCTCACCATGCCATTCCAGTTTGAACCCAGCCATATGCAAATCAGTCTTGACCCTGTGCCTCATGGGAACAGTCCAGCCCGAACTGCCAAGCCAGGTCCTCCCTGGACTGGAAACAAGCATCCTAGGACCGGTTTCGGGGTTTCACCCCTCTTCAGCCAGGATAGCTTGATTCCAGTGGCATGGAGAGCACGGGACCCACGTCTGGGCATACCCGTCCCACTCGGGGTGACAAATGCAAAAACAACAGTTGATGGACAGAATGCAGAACAATGTCATACATTCACCCCAGTACAGAGATCTGGGCCTAAATCCATCGTTTTTTTGCTCACCATGCCATTCCAGTTTGAACCCAGCCATATGCAAATCAGTCTTGACCCTGTGCCTCATGGGAACAGTCCAGCCCGAACTGCCAAGCCAGGTCCTCCCTGGACTGGAAACAAGCATCCTAGGACCGGTTTCGGGGTTTCACCCCTCTTCAGCCAGGATAGCTTGATTCCAGTGGCATGGAGAGCACGGGACCCACGTCTGGGCATACCCGTCCCACTCGGGGTGACAAATGCAAAAACAACAGTTGATGGACAGAATGCAGAACAATGTCATACATTCACCCCAGTACAGAGATCTGGGCCTAAATCCATCGTTTTTTGCTCACCATGCCATTCCAGTTTGAACCCAGCCATATGCAAATCAGTCTTGACCCTGTGCCTCATGGGAACAGTCCAGCCCGAACTGCCAAGCCAGGTCCTCCCTGGACTGGAAACAAGCATCCTAGGACCGGTTTCGGGGTTTCACCCCTCTTCAGCCAGGATAGCTTGATTCCAGTGGCATGGAGAGCACGGGACCCACGTCTGGGCATACCCGTCCCACTCGGGGTGACAAATGCAAAAACAACAGTTGATGGACAGAATGCAGAACAATGTCATACATTCACCCCAGTACAGAGATCTGGGCCTAAATCCATCGTTTTTTGCTCACCATGCCATTCCAGTTTGAACCCAGCCATATGCAAATCAGTCTTGACCCTGTGCCTCATGGGAACAGTCCAGCCCGAACTGCCAAGCCAGGTCCTCCCTGGACTGGAAACAAGCATCCTAGGACCGGTTTCGGGGTTTCACCCCTCTTCAGCCAGGATAGCTTGATTCCAGTGGCATGGAGAGCACGGGACCCACGTCTGGGCATACCCGTCCCACTCGGGGTGACAAATGCAAAAACAACAGTTGATGGACAGAATGCAGAACAATGTCATACATTCACCCCAGTACAGAGATCTGGGCCTAAATCCATCGTTTTTTGCTCACCATGCCATTCCAGTTTGAACCCAGCCATATGCAAATCAGTCTTGACCCTGTGCCTCATGGGAACAGTCCAGCCCGAACTGCCAAGCCAGGTCCTCCCTGGACTGGAAACAAGCATCCTAGGACCGGTTTCGGGGTTTCACCCCTCTTCAGCCAGGATAGCTTGATTCCAGTGGCATGGAGAGCACGGGACCCACGTCTGGGCATACCCGTCCCACTCGGGGTGACAAATGCAAAAACAACAGTTGATGGACAGAATGCAGAACAATGTCATACATTCACCCCAGTACAGAGATCTGGGCCTAAATCCATCGTTTTTTGCTCACCATACCATTCCAGTTTGAACCCAGCCATATGCAAATCAGTCTTGACCCTGTGCCTCATGGGAACAGTCCAGCCCGAACTGCCAAGCCAGGTCCTCCCTGGACTGGAAACAAGCATCCTAGGACCGGTTTCGGGGTTTCACCCCTCTTCAGCCAGGATAGCTTGATTCCAGTGGCATGGAGAGCACGGGACCCACGTCTGGGCATACCCGTCCCACTCGGGGTGACAAATGCAAAAACAACAGTTGATGGACAGAATGCAGAACAATGTCATACATTCACCCCAGTACAGAGATCTGGGCCTAAATCCATCGTTTTTTGCTCACCATGCCATTCCAGTTTGAACCCAGCCATATGCAAATCAGTCTTGACCCTGTGCCTCATGGGAACAGTCCAGCCCGAACTGCCAAGCCAGGTCCTCCCTGGACTGGAAACAAGCATCCTAGGACCGGTTTCGGGGTTTCACCCCTCTTCAGCCAGGATAGCTTGATTCCAGTGGCATGGAGAGCACGGGACCCACGTCTGGGCATACCCGTCCCACTCGGGGTGACAAATGCAAAAACAACAGTTGATGGACAGAATGCAGAACAATGTCATACATTCACCCCAGTACAGAGATCTGGGCCTAAATCCATCGTTTTTTTGCTCACCATGCCATTCCAGTTTGAACCCAGCCATATGCAAATCAGTCTTGACCCTGTGCCTCATGGGAACAGTCCAGCCCGAACTGCCAAGCCAGGTCCTCCCTGGACTGGAAACAAGCATCCTAGGACCGGTTTCGGGGTTTCACCCCTCTTCAGCCAGGATAGCTTGATTCCAGTGGCATGGAGAGCACGGGACCCACGTCTGGGCATACCCGTCCACTCGGGGTGACAAATGCAAAAACAACAGTTGATGGACAGAATGCAGAACAATGTCATACATTCACCCCAGTACAGAGATCTGGGCCTAAATCCATCGTTTTTTTGCTCACCATGCCATTCCAGTTTGAACCCAGCCATATGCAAATCAGTCTTGACCCTGTGCCTCATGGGAACAGTCCAGCCCGAACTGCCAAGCCAGGTCCTCCCTGGACTGGAAACAAGCATCCTAGGACCGGTTTCGGGGTTTCACCCCTCTTCAGCCAGGATAGCTTGATTCCAGTGGCATGGAGAACACGGGACCCACGTCTGGGCATACCCGTCCCACTCGGGGTGACAAATGCAAAAACAACAGTTGATGGACAGAATGCAGAACAATGTCATACATTCACCCCAGTACAGAGATCTGGGCCTAAATCCATCGTTTTTTTGCTCACCATGCCATTCCAGTTTGAACCCAGCCATATGCAAATCAGTCTTGACCCTGTGCCTCATGGGAACAGTCCAGCCCGAACTGCCAAGCCAGGTCCTCCCTGGACTGGAAACAAGCATCCTAGGACCGGTTTCGGGGTTTCACCCCTCTTCAGCCAGGATAGCTTGATTCCAGTGGCATGGAGAGCACGGGACCCACGTCTGGGCATACCCGTCCCACTCGGGGTGACAAATGCAAAAACAACAGTTGATGGACAGAATGCAGAACAATGTCATACATTCACCCCAGTACAGAGATCTGGGCCTAAATCCATCGTTTTTTTGCTCACCATGCCATTCCAGATTTGAACCCAGCCATATGCAAATCAGTCTTGACCCTGTGCCTCATGGGAACAGTCCAGCCCGAACTGCCAAGCCAGGTCCTCCCTGGACTGGAAACAAGCATCCTAGGACCGGTTTCGGGGTTTCACCCCTCTTCAGCCAGGATAGCTTGATTCCAGTGGCATGGAGAGCACGGGACCCACGTCTGGGCATACCCGTCCCACTCGGGGTGACAAATGCAAAAACAACAGTTGATGGACAGAATGCAGAACAATGTCATACATTCACCCCAGTACAGAGATCTGGGCCTAAATCCATCGTTTTTTTGCTCACCATGCCATTCCAGTTTGAACCCAGCCATATGCAAATCAGTCTTGACCCTGTGCCTCATGGGAACAGTCCAGCCCGAACTGCCAAGCCAGGTCCTCCCTGGACTGGAAACAAGCATCCTAGGACCGGTTTCGGGGTTTCACCCCTCTTCAGCCAGGATAGCTTGATTCCAGTGGCATGGAGAGCACGGGACCCACGTCTGGGCATACCCGTCCCACTCGGGGTGACAAATGCAAAAACAACAGTTGATGGACAGAATGCAGAACAATGTCATACATTCACCCCAGTACAGAGATCTGGGCCTAAATCCATCGTTTTTTTGCTCACCATGCCATTCCAGTTTGAACCCAGCCATATGCAAATCAGTCTTGACCCTGTGCCTCATGGGAACAGTCCAGCCCGAACTGCCAAGCCAGGTCCTCCCTGGACTGGAAACAAGCATCCTAGGACCGGTTTCGGGGTTTCACCCTCTTCAGCCAGGATAGCTTGATTCCAGTGGCATGGAGAGCACGGGACCCACGTCTGGGCATACCCGTCCCACTCGGGGTGACAAATGCAAAAACAACAGTTGATGGACAGAATGCAGAACAATGTCATACATTCACCCCAGTACAGAGATCTGGGCCTAAATCCATCGTTTTTTGCTCACCATACCATTCCAGTTTGAACCCAGCCATATGCAAATCAGTCTTGACCCTGTGCCTCATGGGAACAGTCCAGCCCGAACTGCCAAGCCAGGTCCTCCCTGGACTGGAAACAAGCATCCTAGGACCGGTTTCGGGGTTTCACCCCTCTTCAGCCAGGATAGCTTGATTCCAGTGGCATGGAGAGCACGGGACCCACGTCTGGGCATACCCGTCCCACTCGGGGTGACAAATGCAAAAACAACAGTTGATGGACAGAATGCAGAACAATGTCATACATTCACCCCAGTACAGAGATCTGGGCCTAAATCCATCGTTTTTTTGCTCACCATGCCATTCCAGTTTGAACCCAGCCATATGCAAATCAGTCTTGACCCTGTGCCTCATGGGAACAGTCCAGCCCGAACTGCCAAGCCAGGTCCTCCCTGGACTGGAAACAAGCATCCTAGGACCGGTTTCGGGGTTTCACCCCTCTTCAGCCAGGATAGCTTGATTCCAGTGGCATGGAGAGCACGGGACCCACGTCTGGGCATACCCGTCCCACTCGGGGTGACAAATGCAAAAACAACAGTTGATGGACAGAATGCAGAACAATGTCATACATTCACCCCAGTACAGAGATCTGGGCCTAAATCCATCGTTTTTTTGCTCACAATGCCATTCCAGTTTGAACCCAGCCATATGCAAATCAGTCTTGACCCTGTGCCTCATGGGAACAGTCCAGCCCGAACTGCCAAGCCAGGTCCTCCCTGGACTGGAAACAAGCATCCTAGGACCGGTTTCGGGGTTTCACCCCTCTTCAGCCAGGATAGCTTGATTCCAGTGGCATGGAGAGCACGGGACCCACGTCCGGGCATACCCGTCCACTCGGGGTGACAAATGCAAAAACAACAGTTGATGGACAGAATGCAGAACAATGTCATACATTCAACCCAGTACAGAGATCTGGGCCTAAATCCATCGTTTTTTGCTCACCATGCCATTCCAGTTTGAACCCAGCCATATGCAAATCAGTCTTGACCCTGTGCCTTATGGGAACAGTCCAGCCCGAACTGCCAAGCCAGGTCCTCCCTGGACTGGAAACAAGCATCCTAGGACCGGTTTCGGGGTTTCACCCCTCTTCAGCCAGGATAGCTTGATTCCAGTGGCATGGAGAGCACGGGACCCACGTCTGGGCATACCCGTCCCACTCGGGGTGACAAATGCAAAAACAACAGTTGATGGACAGAATGCAGAACAATGTCATACATTCACCCCAGTACAGAGATCTGGGCCTAAATCCATCGTTTTTGCTCACCATGCCATTCCAGTTTGAACCCAGCCATATGCAAATCAGTCCTGACCCTGTGCCTCATGGGAACAGTCCAGCCCGAACTGCCAAGCCAGGTCCTCCCTGGACTGGAAACAAGCATCCTAGGACAGGTTTCGGGATTTCACCCCTCTTCAGCCAGGATAGCTTGATTCCAGTGGCATGGAGAGCACGGGACCCACGTCTGGGCATACCCGTCCCACTCGGGGTGACAAATGCAAAAACAACAGTTGATGGACAGAATGCAGAACAATGTCATACATTCACCCCAGTACAGAGATCTGGGCCTAAATCCATCGTTTTTTGCTCACCATGCCATTCCAGATTGAACCCAGCCATATGCAAATCAGTCTTGACCCTGTGCCTCATGGGAACAGTCCAGCCCGAACTGCCAAGCCAGGTCCTCCCTGGACTGGAAACAAGCATCCTAGGACCGGTTTCGGGGTTTCACCCCTCTTCAGCCAGGATAGCTTGATTCCAGTGGCATGGAGAGCACGGGACCCACGTCTGGGCATACCCGTCCCACTCGGGGTGACAAATGCAAAAACAACAGTTGATGGACAGAATGCAGAACAATGTCATACATTCACCCCAGTACAGAGATCTGGGCCTAAATCCATCGTTTTTTGCTCACCATGCCATTCCAGTTTGAACCCAGCCATATGCAAATCAGTCTTGACCCTGTGCCTCATGGGAACAGTCCAGCCCGAACTGCCAAGCCAGGTCCTCCCTGGACTGGAAACAAGCATCCTAGGACCGGTTTCGGGGTTTCACCCCTCTTCAGCCAGGATAGCTTGATTCCAGTGGCATGGAGAGCACGGGACCCACGTCTGGGCATACCCGTCCCACTCGGGGTGACAAATGCAAAAACAACAGTTGATGGACAGAATGCAGAACAATGTCATACATTCACCCCAGTACAGAGATCTGGGCCTAAATCCATCGTTTTTTTGCTCACCATGCCATTCCAGTTTGAACCCAGCCATATGCAAATCAGTCTTGACCCTGTGCCTCATGGGAACAGTCCAGCCCGAACTGCCAAGCCAGGTCCTCCCTGGACTGGAAACAAGCATCCTAGGACCGGTTTCGGGGTTTCACCCCTCTTCAGTCAGGATAGCTTGATTCCAGTGGCATGGAGAGCACGGGACCCACGTCTGGGCATACCCGTCCCACTCGGGGTGACAAATGCAAAAACAACAGTTGATGGACAGAATGCAGAACAATGTCATACATTCACCCCAGTACAGAGATCTGGGCCTAAATCCATCGTTTTTTGCTCACCATGCCATTCCAGTTTGAACCCAGCCATATGCAAATCAGTCCTGACCCTGTGCCTCATGGGAACAGTCCAGCCCGAACAGCCAAGCCAGGTCCTCCCTGGACTGGAAACAAGCATCCTAGGACCGGTTTCGGGGTTTCACCCCTCTTCAGCCAGGATAGCTTGATTCCAGTGGCATGGAGAGCACGGGACCCACGTCTGGGCATACCCGTCCCACTCGGGGTGACAAATGCAAAAACAACAGTTGATGGACAGAATGCAGAACAATGTCATACATTCACCCCAGTACAGAGATCTGGGCCTAAATCCATCGTTTTTTTGCTCACCATGCCATTCCAGTTTGAACCCAGCCATATGCAAATCAGTCTTGACCCTGTGCCTCATGGGAACAGTCCAGCCCGAACTGCCAAGCCAGGTCCTCCCTGGACTGGAAACAAGCATCCTAGGACCGGTTTCGGGGTTTCACCCCTCTTCAGCCAGGATAGCTTGATTCCAGTGGCATGGAGAGCACGGGACCCACGTCTGGGCATACCCGTCCCACTCGGGGTGAAAAATGCAAAAACAACAGGTGATGGACAGAATGCAGAACAATGTCATACATTCACCCCAGTACAGAGATCTGGGCCTAAATCCATCGTTTTTTTGCTCACCATACCATTCCAGTTTGAACCCAGCCATATGCAAATCAGTCTTGACCCTGTGGCTCATGGGAACAGTCCAGCCCGAACTGCCAAGCCAGGTCCTCCCTGGACTGGAAACAAGCATCCTAGGACCGGTTTCGGGGTTTCACCCCTCTTCAGCCAGGATAGCTTGATTCCAGTGGCATGGAGAGCACGGGACCCCTGTCTGGGCATACCCGTCCCACTCGGGGTGACAAATGCAAAAACAACAGTTGATGGACAGAATGCAGAACAATGTCATACATTCACCCCAGTACAGAGATCTGGGCCTAAATCCATCGTTTTTTTGCTCACCATACCATTCCAGTTTGAACCCAGCCATATGCAAATCAGTCTTGACCCTGTGGCTCATGGGAACAGTCCAGCCCGAACTGCCAAGCCAGGTCCTCCCTGGACTGGAAACAAGCATCCTAGGACCGGTTTCGGGGTTTCACCCCTCTTCAGCCAGGATAGCTTGATTCCAGTGGCATGGAGAGCACGGGACCCACGTCTGGGCATACCCGTCCCACTCGGGGTGACAAATGCAAAAACAACAGTTGATGGACAGAATGCAGAACAATGTCATACATTCACCCCAGTACAGAGATCTGGGCCTAAATCCATCGTTTTTTGCTCACCATGCCATTCCAGTTTGAACCCAGCCATATGCAAATCAGTCTTGACCCTGTGCCTCATGGGAACAGTCCAGCCCGAACTGCCAAGCCAGGTCCTCCCTGGACTGGAAACAAGCATCCTAGGACCGGTTTCGGGGTTTCACCCCTCTTCAGCCAGGATAGCTTGATTCCAGTGGCATGGAGAGCACGGGACCCACGTCCGGGCATACCCGTCCCACTCGGGGTGACAAATGCAAAAACAACAGTTGATGGACAGAATGCAGAACAATGTCATACATTCAACCCAGTACAGAGATCTGGGCCTAAATCCATCGTTTTTGCTCACCATGCCATTCCAGTTTGAACCCAGCCATATGCAAATCAGTCTTGACCCTGTGCCTTATGGGAACAGTCCAGCCCGAACTGCCAAGCCAGGTCCTCCCTGGACTGGAAACAAGCATCCTAGGACCGGTTTCGGGGTTTCACCCCTCTTCAGCCAGGATAGCTTGATTCCAGTGGCATGGAGAGCACGGGACCCACGTCTGGGCATACCCGTCCCACTCGGGGTGACAAATGCAAAAACAACAGTTGATGGACAGAATGCAGAACAATGTCATACATTCACCCCAGTACAGAGATCTGGGCCTAAATCCATCGTTTTTTTGCTCACCATGCCATTCCAGTTTGAACCCAGCCATATGCAAATCAGTCCTGACCCTGTGCCTCATGGGAACAGTCCAGCCCGAACTGCCAAGCCAGGTCCTCCCTGGACTGGAAACAAGCATCCTAGGACAGGTTTCGGGATTTCACCCCTCTTCAGCCAGGATAGCTTGATTCCAGTGGCATGGAGAGCACGGGACCCACGTCTGGGCATACCCGTCCCACTCGGGGTGACAAATGCAAAAACAACAGTTGATGGACAGAATGCAGAACAATGTCATACATTCACCCCAGTACAGAGATCTGGGCCTAAATCCATCGTTTTTTTGCTCACCATGCCATTCCAGATTGAACCCAGCCATATGCAAATCAGTCTTGACCCTGTGCCTCATGGGAACAGTCCAGCCCGAACTGCCAAGCCAGGTCCTCCCTGGACTGGAAACAAGCATCCTAGGACCGGTTTCGGGGTTTCACCCCTCTTCAGCCAGGATAGCTTGATTCCAGTGGCATGGAGAGCACGGGACCCACGTCTGGGCATACCCGTCCCACTCGGGGTGAAAAATGCAAAAACAACAGTTGATGGACAGAATGCAGAACAATGTCATACATTCACCCCAGTACAGAGATCTGGGCCTAAATCCATCGTTTTTTTGCTCACCATGCCATTCCAGTTTGAACCCAGCCATATGCAAATCAGTCTTGACCCTGTGCCTCATGGGAACAGTCCAGCCCGAACTGCCAAGCCAGGTCCTCCCTGGACTGGAAACAAGCATCCTAGGACCGGTTTCGGGTTTCACCCCTCTTCAGCCAGGATAGCTTGATTCCAGTGGCATGGAGAGCACGGGACCCACGTCTGGGCATACCCGTCCCACTCGGGGTGAAAAATGCAAAAACAACAGTTGATGGACAGAATGCAGAACAATGTCATACATTCACCCCAGTACAGAGATCTGGGCCTAAATCCATCGTTTTTTTGCTCACCATGCCATTCCAGTTTGAACCCAGCCATATGCAAATCAGTCTTGACCCTGTGCCTCTTGGGAACAGTCCAGCCCGAACTGCCAAGCCAGGTCCTCCCTGGACTGGAAACAAGCATCCTAGGACCGGTTTCGGGGTTTCACCCCTCTTCAGTCAGGATAGCTTGATTCCAGTGGCATGGAGAGCACGGGACCCACGTCTGGGCATACCCGTCCCACTCGGGGTGACAAATGCAAAAACAACAGTTGATGGACAGAATGCAGAACAATATCATACATTCACCCCAGTACAGAGATCTGGGCCTAAATCCATCGTTTTTGCTCACCATGCCATTCCAGTTTGAACCCAGCCATATGCAAATCAGTCCTGACCCTGTGCCTCATGGGAACAGTCCAGCCCGAACAGCCAAGCCAGGTCCTCCCTGGACTGGAAACAAGCATCCTAGGACCGGTTTCGGGGTTTCACCCCTCTTCAGCCAGGATAGCTTGATTCCAGTGGCATGGAGAGCACGGGACCCACGTCTGGGCATACCCGTCCCACTCGGGGTGACAAATGCAAAAACAACAGTTGATGGACAGAATGCAGAACAATGTCATACATTCACCCCAGTACAGAGATCTGGGCCTAAATCCATCGTTTTTTTGCTCACCATGCCATTCCAGTTTGAACCCAGCCATATGCAAATCAGTCTTGACCCTGTGCCTCATGGGAACAGTCCAGCCCGAACTGCCAAGCCAGGTCCTCCCTGGACTGGAAACAAGCATCCTAGGACCGGTTTCGGGGTTTCACCCCTCTTCAGCCAGGATAGCTTGATTCCAGTGGCATGGAGAGCACGGGACCCACGTCTGGGCATACCCGTCCCACTCGGGGTGAAAAATGCAAAAACAACAGGTGATGGACAGAATGCAGAACAATGTCATACATTCACCCCAGTACAGAGATCTGGGCCTAAATCCATCGTTTTTGCTCACCATGCCATTCCAGTTTGAACCCAGCCATATGCAAATCAGTCTTGACCCTGTGCCTTATGGGAACAGTCCAGCCCGAACTGCCAAGCCAGGTCCTCCCTGGACTGGAAACAAGCATCCTAGGACCGGTTTCGGGGTTTCACCCCTCTTCAGCCAGGATAGCTTGATTCCAGTGGCATGGAGAGCACGGGACCCACGTCTGGGCATACCCGTCCCACTCGGGGTGACAAATGCAAAAACAACAGTTGATGGACAGAATGCAGAACAATGTCATACATTCACCCCAGTACAGAGATCTGGGCCTAAATCCATCGTTTTTTGCTCACCATGCCATTCCAGTTTGAACCCAGCCATATGCAAATCAGTCCTGACCCTGTGCCTCATGGGAACAGTCCAGCCCGAACTGCCAAGCCAGGTCCTCCCTGGACTGGAAACAAGCATCCTAGGACCGGTTTCGGGATTTCACCCCTCTTCAGCCAGGATAGCTTGATTCCAGTGGCATGGAGAGCACGGGACCCACGTCTGGGCATACCCGTCCCACTCGGGGTGACAAATGCAAAAACAACAGTTGATGGACAGAATGCAGAACAATGTCATACATTCACCCCAGTACAGAGATCTGGGCCTAAATCCATCGTTATTTTGCTCACCATGCCATTCCAGTTTGAACCAAGCGATATGCAAATCAGTCTTGACCCTGTGCCTCATGGGAACAGTCCAGCCCGAACTGCCAAGCCAGGTCCTCCCTGGACTGGAAACAAGCATCCTAGGACCGGTTTCGGGGTTTCACCCCTCTTCAGCCAGGATAGCTTGATTCCAGTGGCATGGAGAGCACGGGACCCACGTCTGGGCATACCCGTCCCACTCGGGGTGAAAAATGCAAAAACAACAGTTGATGGACAGAATGCAGAACAATGTCATACATTCACCCCAGTACAGAGATCTGGGCCTAAATCCATCGTTTTTTTCCTCACCATGCCATTCCAGTTTGAACCCAGCCATATGCAAATCAGTCTTGACCCTATGCCTCATGGGAACAGTCCAGCCCGAACTGCCAAGCCAGGTCCTCCCTGGACTGGAAACAAGCATCCTAGGACCGGTTTCGGGGTTTCACCCCTCTTCAGCCAGGATAGCTTGATTCCAGTGGCATGGAGAGCACGGGACCCACGTCTGGGCATACCCGTCCCACTCGGGGTGAAAAATGCAAAAACAACAGTTGATGGACAGAATGCAGAACAATATCATACATTCACCCCAGTACAGAGATCTGGGCCTAAATCCATCGTTTTTTTGCTCACCATGCCATTCCAGTTTGAACCCAGCCATACGCAAATCAGTCTTGACCCTGTGCCTCATGGGAACAGTCCAGCCCGAACTGCCAAGCCAGGTCCTCCCTGGACTGGAAACAAGCATCCTAGGACCGGTTTCGGGGTTTCACCCCTCTTCAGCCAGGATAGCTTGATTCCAGTGGCATGGAGAGCACGGGACCCACGTCTGGGCATACCCGTCCCACTCGGGGTGACAAATGCAAAAACAACAGTTGATGGACAGAATGCAGAACAATGTCATACATTCACCCCAGTACAGAGATCTGGGCCTAAATCCATCGTTTTTTTGCTCACCATGCCATTCCAGTTTGAACCCAGCCATATGCAAATCAGTCCTGACCCTGTGCCTCATGGGAACAGTCCAGCCCGAACAGCCAAGCCAGGTCCTCCCTGGACTGGAAACAAGCATCCTAGGACCGGTTTTGGGGTTTCACCCCTCTTCAGCCAGGATAGCTTGATTCCAGTGGCATGGAGAGCAGGGGACCCACGTCTGGGCATACCCGTCCCACTCGGGGTGACAAATGCAAAAACAACAGTTGATGGACAGAATGCAGAACAATGTCATACATTCACCCCAGTACAGAGATCTGGGCCTAAATCCATCGTTTTTTGCTCTCCATGCCATTCCAGTTTGAACGCAGCCATATGCAAATCAGTCTTGACCCTGTGCCTCATGGGAACAGTCCAGCCCGAACTGCCAAGCCAGGTCCTCCCTGGACTGGAAACAAGCATCCTAGGACCGGTTTCGGGGTTTCACCCCTCTTCAGCCAGGATAGCTTGATTCCAGTGGCATGGAGAGCACGGGACCCACGTCTGGGCATACCCGTCCCACTCGGGGTGAAAAATGCAAAAACAACAGGTGATGGACAGAATGCAGAACAATGTCATACATTCACCCCAGTACAGAGATCTGGGCCTAAATCCATCGTTTTTTTGCTCACCATGCCATTCCAGTTTGAACCCAGCCATATGCAAATCAGTCTTGACCCTGTGCCTCATGGGAACAGTCCAGCCCGAACTGCCAAGCCAGGTCCTCCCTGGACTGGAAACAAGCATCCTAGGACCGGTTTCAGGGTTTCACCCCTCTTCAGCCAGGATAGCTTGATTCCAGTGGCATGGAGAGCACGGGACCCACGTCTGGGCATACCCGTCCCACTCGGGGTGACAAATGCAAAAACAACAGTTGATGGACAGAATGCAGAACAATGTCATACATCCACCCCAGTACAGAGATCTGGGCCTAAATCCATCGTGTTTTTGCTCACCATGCCATTCCAGTTTGAACCCAGCCATATGCAAATCAGTCTTGACCCTGTGCCTCATGGGAACAGTCCAGCCCGAACTGCCAAGCCAGGTCCTCCCTGGACTGGAAACAAGCATCCTAGGACCGGTTTCGGGGTTTCACCCCTCTTCAGCCAGGATAGCTTGATTCCATTGGCATGGAGAGCACGGGACCCACGTCTGGGCATACCCGTCCCACTCGGGGTGAAAAATGCAAAAACAACAGGTGATGGACAGAATGCAGAACAATGTCATACATTCACCCCAGTACAGAGATCTGGGCCTAAATCCATCGTTTTTTTGCTCACCATGCCATTCCAGTTTGAACCCAGCCATATGCAAATCAGTCTTGACCCTGTGCCTCATGGGAACAGTCCAGCCCGAACTGCCAAGCCAGGTCCTCCCTGGACTGGAAACAAGCATCCTAGGACCGGTTTCGGGGTTTGACCCCTCTTCAGTCAGGATAGCTTGATTCCAGTGGCATGGAGAGCACGGGACCCACGTCTGGGCATACCCGTCCCACTCGGGGTGAAAAATGCAAAAACAACAGTTGATGGACAGAATGCAGAACAATGTCATACATTCACCCCAGTACAGAGATCTGGGCCTAAATCCATCGTTTTTTTGCTCACCATGCCATTCCAGTTTGAACCCAGCCATATGCAAATCAGTCTTGACCCTGTGCCTCATGGGAACAGTCCAGCCCGAACTGCCAAGCCAGGTCCTCCCTGGACTGGAAACAAGCATCCTAGGACCGGTTTCGGGGTTTCACCCCTCTTCAGCCAGGATAGCTTGATTCCAGTGGCATGGAGAGCACGGGACCCACGTCTGGGCTTACCCGTCCCACTCGGGGTGACAAATGCAAAAACAACAGTTGATGGACAGAATGCAGAACAATGTCATACATTCACCCCAGTACAGAGATCTGGGCCTAAATCCATTGTTTTTTGCTCACCATGCCATTCCAGTTTGAACCCAGCCATATGCAAATCAGTCCTGACCCTGTGCCTCATGGGAACAGTCCAGCCCGAACTGCCAAGCCAGGTCTCCCTGGACTGGAAACAAGCATCCTAGGACCGGTTTCGGGGTTTCACCCTCTTCAGCCAGGATAGCTTGATTCCAGTGGCATGGAGAGCACGGGACCCACGTCTGGGCATACCCGTCCCACTCGGGGTGACAAATGCAAAAACAACAGTTGATGGACAGAATGCAGAACAATGTCATACATTCACCCCAGTACAGAGATCTGGGCCTAAATCCATCGTTTTTTTGCTCACCATGCCATTCCAGTTTGAACCCAGCCATATGCAAATCAGTCTTGACCCTGTGCCTCATGGGAAAAGTCCAGCCCGAACTGCCAAGCAAGGTCCTCCCTGGACTGGAAACAAGCATCCTAGGACCGGTTTCGGGGTTTCACCCCTCTTCAGCCAGGATAGCTTGATTCCAGTGGCATGGAGAGCACGGGACCCACGTCTGGGCATACCCGTCCCACTCGGGGTGAAAAATGCAAAAACAACAGTTGATGGACAGAATGCAGAACAATGTCATACATTCACCCCAGTACAGAGATCTGGGCCTAAAGCCATCGTTTTTTTGCTCACCATGCCATTCCAGTTTGAACCCAGCCATATGCAAATCAGTCTTGACCCTGTGCCTCATGGGAACAGTCCAGCCCGAACTGCCAAGCCAGGTCCTCCCTGGACTGGAAACAAGCATCCTAGGACCGGTTTCGGGGTTTCACCCCTCTTCAGCCAGGATAGCTTGATTCCAGTGGCATGGAGAGCACGGGACCCACGTCTGGGCATACCCGTCCCACTCGGGGTGAAAAATGCAAAAACAACAGTTGATGGACAGAATGCAGAACAATGTCATTCATTCACCCCAGTACAGAGATCTGGGCCTAAATCCATCGTTTTTTGCTCACCATGCCATTCCAGTTTGAACCCAGCCATATGCAAATCAGTCTTGACCCTGTGCCTCATGAGAACAGTCCAGCCCGAACTGCCAAGCCAGGTCCTCCCTGGACTGGAAACAAGCATCCTAGGACCGGTTTCGGGGTTTCACCCCTCTTCAGCCAGGATAGCTTGATTCCAGTGGCATGGAGAGCACGGGACCCACGTCTGGGCATACCCGTCCCACTCGGGGTGACAAATGCAAAAACAACAGTTGATGGACAGAATGCAGAACAATGTCATACATTCACCCCAGTACAGAGATCTGGGCCTAAATCCATCGTTTTTTTGCCATCGTTTTTTTGCTCACCATGCCATTCCAGTTTGAACCCAGCCATATGCAAATCAGTCTTGACCCTGTGCCCGAAACCAGTCCCAGGATGCTTGTTTCCGGTCCAGGGAAGACATGGTTTGGCAGTTCGGGCTGGACTGTTCCCTTGAGGCACAGGGTCAGACGGAGCTCGTGCAATTACTCCCCTCAGATGCATTTCGTGGGCTCGCCTGCAGTTCCTCGACCAGTAGGCCGTGGCAGAGTTCCCTCCAGTTCCTTAGGTCGTCCTCTAGTTTCTTGTGTCTACGACACCTTTTCATGTGCACCTCCTCAGCTAGTGTGCACTCACGCACATCTCTCATCCATGCTGTGACCTCGGGCACCTGCACTCCCATCCAAACAATCGCAATTTTGCGCCGTGCTAGTGCCAATAGTAGTTGCTGAAGCTTATACGCCATTTTACTTTATTTTTGGGGTTTGCGTATCGACCCCATCAAACAGTGGGTTGGCGTTAATTGTACCCGACAGCTAACACTTCTTCTGACCCTCTCCACTACCTCCGTCCAAAAGAGTCGCACCTCAGGACACTCCCAGGCCAGGTGCAGGAAATTGGCCCCTTCCTAATGGCACCTAGGGTAGGAGTTGGCTCTATCCGGAGCCATGCGATGTAGTCACTCTGGGGTCATGTATGTATGAGTTGCATAGTTATAGTGAACGAGCCGGAAGCGGGTGTTACAAGAGATCATGTGTGTGAGAGCGCCCACCATCTTCCAGTCCCTTTCTCCCAGGGGCACCTCCAGGTCTGCGTTCCATGGGGCTAAAGCCCTTGGGGAGGGTCTTTGGCATCTGCCCTCATGGCCTTGTACAGCAGAGATAAAAGGTGCCCGCAGGCTCTGCATGTGAGTATTATGTCCAGGGTCTGAGTGTGTTGCGGGATCGAGGGATGCGTGGGCCATATCTCTTTGAGTAGATTAGTCAGTCAAGCGTATTGTATGTATTGTCCCTGTCCCAGTTCAAAATCCCCACAAGCCTGTTCAAACGTGATATAGCTCTCGCCTCGATACAGGCCCGCAAGCACTCTAAATCGCCCATCCTTCCACGCCCGATAGGACATATTGGACATCACCCTCCTGATAGGCGCGAGGTCCCACAACAACAGTTCGCTCCACAAAGGTTTGCCAGATGCGTACAGTCTGCCTAACCACCTATGGCTCCATGTCAGAGGTGCCCGCTCCCTTCAGTAGCAGCAACAGCATGTTGGCAGATGGTACTCTATCATGGAGCAACCTCTTCTCCCAATTGTCCCCCTCGTTGAACCATCATGCGGCGTGCTGCAGCTGAGCTGCATAATAATAAAGCTCCTGTCTCGGGCCTCAAGTTCACCACCCTCATACGTATGATTCAGTGTGGCAAGTGTCACTCGGCTTGACGGCCTGCCCAGTATAAGTCTATTAGCATGGAGTCCAGCGTCCTAAATATTCTGTAACATGTACAGGCAGTGGGGCAGCACCACCATTTTGGCTATCGCAAACCTGCCCATTAAGGAGAGAGGAAGAGTGTTCCAGAAGCCCACCGATCGTTTTAATCCATCAATCGCCTTGTAGACGTTGAGCTGCAGTTTCTGCGCATCCTCCGGTGCCACCTGAATGCCCAGGTACTGAAAATACTCCGTCTCCCACCGTAAGCCCAGCTGAGGAAGAGCGTCCCTGGGAAGGCCCACCAGGGGAAAAATCAATGATTTGAGCTTATTTAGCTGCAATCCTGAGCAACCGGCAAACTCCTCTAACACCTGAAGGAGCTTCGGGATCACCTCCCAGGGTGAAGAGACGTAGAATAAAGCGTTGTCTGCATATAAAGATATGACATGCGAGGTCCCACCTGTGCTGATACCCCAGTGTCCTAGTTCCCCACGCGCCCAGATCGCCAGCAGCTCTATCACCAAGGCGAACAATAGTGGGGAGAGTGGGCATCCCTGGCATGTCCCCCTCCTTAGGTGTAAGTTATAGTTAACTCTGCTAACTATTACTGCTGAATTTCAATTATTTTGTTTGAGTGAAATCTGAGCCTAACTATAACGTCCCGGTAACCGTAGTTTTTTTCAGTGAATTTGTAAAGTTTTGTTGACTGTATTTCCTACCTATAGCGACCCTGTAACCTTTGGTTTTTTCAGTGAATTTCTACGGTTTTATAAATGTTATTACACAAATATAACATCTCTGTAACCTTTGGTTGTTTCAGTGAAATTTTGAGTTTTTTTAAAAATTGTATTTCCTAACTCTAACATCAGAGCTATTTCCTATTACCACCACAATTTTTGAAGAATAAAGAGATAGGTCATAAAAGGGCTTGCAAGAGATCATTTCAAAGTGGATGGTGCAATTTGTGTGTACCTGAGTTTTACAATCAAGAGAACAGCTTCCAACGGTATTTGTCAATACTCACTTTCAGGTGTGAGGTGCTTACACTTGGTGGAAGGTGTGCTGGGACTGAGCTCAAAAGATGAATCGACTGGCACTGGTAGTTCAACACAGCAATAGCCATACCCATGTTTTTATAGAAAGATAGGGCTTTGTTTCGTAATAACATGGGCACCAAAATGGAGGGAGTATTGTAAGTGGCAAAATGCAATGTTTGACAATTAACATATTCTGGGTTAAGCTGCATATCTTGCCCTAAACCCTGCTATATCCTTGATTTACTATGGATAGGCTAGGTGGAAAGTAAGTAGGGGAAACTAGAGAAAATAATCAGGACTCAAAGACCCTGGTTTTCACAATCTTTGAGTTGCTACTTTTATGATCTCTGAATTCAAAGACAACAAAGGAGTAGCATAAGTATGAAAGGGTAAGCAAGGGGTATCAGCTGCCACCATTAATTGAAGTCTATTTACACTAACCCTGTGAATGGTAGGCTGGTGATGAGATGCTTTTGGTTTATTTTCTGTAGTAGCACGACAGACTGCGGGCTGGATTGAAGGGTTACTGTTAGAGCTGCTGGTATGAGTTTTATACTCATTGCTATCCCATTGTACTGCAAGGAGGAACTGGGGCGCACTGAAAGAGATGCAGATTTGTGCACGAGTAACTGCAATAGGCAAATGGTTGCATACAGTAAGGCTCCTAGATAAGCATTCAACCCCGTAATCACTTTCTGGAGTTGAGTGTATGAGATTGGTGATGAGGAGAGGGAAGCAGAGGAGAAAGTTACTTAATAGCAATGTTATATTATTTCCTTGCTTGACTGTATAATCTCCAGTGTTCTCTTTTTCTTTCTCCTTTTTAAAAAAATTGTTGGGGAGAGAACTTACTTTCTTAGCCACATTCCTATTAATTTCATATATATATTTTTTTACTTCCCAGCATCCACAGAGACCAGAAATATGTGATCAGTGAGGCCCTCTTCAATATTTCTTTTTAAAATTAATTTATCTGGATATTGATATATGTAGGCAAATATATACTGGTGAAGATTACACAGAACAGACAAAGCAACACTGAGGACATCATTGAGGTTCACCTCCCTTCTTACGATCCATTCCTCAGGGTTTGCCCTGGATTCCCTCAAATTATTTGTTTAAGTTCCTACAGTCAGTCCAATCTAATTTAAAACACATGTGCTCACCATTAGCATGTTGTTAAATAAATCACATGGCCCAACTCTCTCTTTATATAAAGTCACACTCTGGATTGGGTTGTATTCTTTCTCGGTAATGCACTGACTGCATCTCTTTTCTTTTCCTATAATTTGCCTCCTTGCAAATCTTGTTGCATTCAAACAAGGGGTGTCCCCTGGTCTTACATTAAAACCCTCCACATTGCACCAAATACAATGGAAGGGTGTGTAAAGGTGTTGAGAATTTTTAAATTAAAATAAATCAAATGTAGAAACATATAAATGTATATTTTTGATTCTAAATACTGAGAAACAAATATAAATCAATTACTGTGGAATATAAAGAAGTATATGAAATCAAGTGCTGGCAAGATGGGCCATGGTTCATGTTAGCTTTCCTGAGGTTATCTTTTTGTTTAATTCATTTCTACTTTGAGATCATTGCTGGGTGTAGGCCAATAATCGACACTGGATGACAGGGTAGAGACCACATTTTCACAAATACCAGAGCTGAATTCAAATTCTACTCATGTAAAAATGCTAATCTTCCCCCACTCTGCAGGAGACAATTAGAATGGGTCCAGTATGGTATGATTGAGTCCTGATAACCTGTTCTGCTCCGAGGGCAACCTCCAATCAGGAAAAGCTAGCTCACCAGGCAAACCTAGAGTGGGAGAATGGCTGGGCGTGGTGCCCAGTGAGTGGGCGAGGTCCCGGGGTGCATTCAATATTATAATGATATTTAAAATGTTGATGAATATAATGGGACCACCACCCCTTGGGGCCTGGATGAATCCATTAAGGAGGAGGGGACCCCTTTCTAGGGCTGTTTTCATCCCCAGGGACCACCACCTCTCCCGGGCCAGTACCGATTTGAATATGGGGGAGTAGGGCCCCCTCCTGGGCAGTATTCAGGCCCAGGAACCACCACCTTCAGGGGGCCCGGCCAATTTCAGCAATGGGGAGGGGGCCTTGCATCCCCCTCACAGGCCGTATTCAGCCGTGGTGACCACCATCTCCCCGGGGCCAGGCTGTGCATTTGAATGGGAGTGGGGCCATGTGGCCTACTTCACAGAGCCATTATTAGCCATGGGAACCCCATCCCCCAGGGCCAGGCTCAGCTATGACCTGGGGTGCCCACCACTGGGACATAGCAGTTTCTCTGCCTGTACTAGTATGGGCAGTGACAGCTCTGTTTACTTTCAATTTGAGGGAGTAATTTAAAGCTACTGCCAAGCCAGAGCAAAGAGTAAGTCTGCTGCCAATGGGCAGTAGCAGGAAAAGTAGTCCCGCCCGCTGGAAGTAGATTTTTCGCTCTCAAGTGGGCAGGTAAACAAATGAAAAAATTGTTTGCTAACGCAGGGAGTAGCATTTTTGCTGCTTCTTGTGTGTGGGAACAATGCCGGCTCCAGCTGGAGGTGAGGAGCCCCCTGGGACCACGGGGGTATTGGGACTTCCCCTGCATTCCCCAGAAAAGAGGCATTGGGTGCCCTGGTTGGGCTTCAGGGTACCCACCATTGACTGGTGGGGGCTGAGGTCCCAGGGGCTAAACCCTGCCTGGGAAGCCCTCCCTAATTTTTATTTGGCCTGGTCCAGGGGAATGGGGTCCCTGGGGCCACTATTGGCCCAGGTAGGAAGCCATAGGGCACCCTTTCCCCTCTAAATGCTGGCCAGGCCACCAAGAATGGGGTATTGGCCCAGGGAGGGGGGCTGTGTGCCCCCTTCCCATTTAGATGCTGGCCAGGCCCTGGGGGATGGGGTCTCTGGGGCCAATATTCACCCGAGGAGTGGGGCTGCATGCCTCCTCCTTTTTAAGAATAGAGCCTGGGCCAGGGGGATGGGGTCTCTGGGGCTAAAATCTGCCTGAGGGCTGTGTTCTCTCCTCCCCCATAATTTAAGTGGTGGGCTTGGGGAATTGGGTCCCCGGGGCCAAATATGGCCTGGGGAGGGGGTCACATGCCCCTTCCCTATAAAAAGGTGGCAGGCCACTGAGGATGGGGTCTCTGGAGCCAAAATTGGCCTGGGGAGTGGGCCTTCATGCTCATACCCATGCTGACTGCCTTTGGGGTGTAAACTACAGGGCCTGGCTGCAGGCCACATCCTGCGGCCAACCCCTGCCACGCATTGCCAAAGGGCATGCATGGTGTGGGGTTGGCTGCACACGGGCATGCAGGGGGTGGCCGCAAGGCCTGGCAGCAGGCCAGGCCATGTGGCCAACCTTCTGCTGTGCATAGCCAAAGGCAGTGTGTGGCATGGGATTGGCTGCATACGGGGGCTTTGCCGCAGGGTCTGGCCGAAGGCCATGCATGACAAGGGGTTGGATGCATGAGGGCATGCGGGTATGTAGGTGGATACCCGCAGGTCCTGGCCGCAGGCCAGACCCTTGGCCAACCCCCCTGCCATGCAATGCTGGAGACTGTATGCAGTGTGGGGTTGGCTGCATGCGGGAGGTTGTCCACAGATTGGATTAACATATGCAAATTAAATATTTCTTTGGGTTAAAAAAAACATAGAAATTCACTGAAAAAAACAAAGGTTACAGAGACATTATAGTTAGGAAATAGAATAAAAAAGCCTTAGAATTTCACAGAAAAAGAAAGTTACAGGGACATTGTAGTTAAGTTCACATTTTACACACACAAAACCATAGAAATTCAGCAGTTATAGTTAGAGTTATCACAAGAAACTATAACTTGTGCTCTAAGGTAACTATAATTTGCACCCTCTCCATGCACTGCTAATTACCCTGCATATTACATCACTCATGACATCTTCTATGACATCATTGATAAGATCACTGCAAAATTTGCAATAAAATTATTGAGGAGAAAACTGTGCATGCCAACTTAGGATGTGAGTTATAGCTACCTTAGGGCACGAGTAATAGTGCACATTGTGTTGCTCGTACCCGAACATATTGTAAGTTTCCAAGCTCCTCGCTGGGTGTAAACAAAGGAACAGCACTCCAAGTAGTGATTTGCAGTTTAATACACAATCCAAGGTTTTGGCAGATGAAAAAGCTTCAGACGTGCTTCGGCTCCATTAGCCTTTGTCATGACACCGACTGAGTCAATACACATGGTTTACAAACACCTAGAATGAGTGATAAACATAAAAGTTGTACTTGAAACAGTCCATAAATTTTGCCGCCATCTTGGAATGGAAAATAATATGCGTAATTTGTACTTGCACACTGATTAAGTCCAAGTGGGGATACTCTAATTATGCATATCAGTTAATGTAACAAATGATTAAAATAATAAACATTGTTGAACTCATAGTCCACAAAGAATATAACAAAATCAAAACATTCACATGTGAGACAGTACTTCAATGTACATGTTCCAGTGACCAGTAATTATCTTTTTCTATTACACAAATCAGTTCATACAAGATACACCTTGCCAAATAGGTGCTTAATCAGTGTGTCACCTATATTAATGGGTTTTGATTAACCATGGGCGTAAAACTCTGCTCTGCTTGCGGAGTTGCGGAGTTTTGGCAACTCCGCGTTCCTTGTAGTATGCAGAGTTGCCGAAAAACTCCGCACTCCGCAACGGAGTGGAGGTCTTTTTTGTTTGCGTGCCCGAAATGCGTTTTTGCGCTCGCGGGAGCAAATTACCGGGTGCCTGCGATCGCTTAAGAGATTTCCAGAGCCATTCGTGAGCACCACAAGATTTGCTAGGTGGCCACAGGGTCCCGTGAGAGTTTGCGATAGCGAACATATCATTCGGGCACGCCATTGGACTTCCGGCAGAAGTTTTGTGAATAACTTGATCCCGAACACGCAGAATCTGCAATCTGGAGAAGGTTCTCTCCCGAGCAGCATCAAAACCTTCTTGAAATGACAATTTGGATTAAAAAACTCATAAGACTGACATTTGGCTGTACTTTTTTGTACAAGGAGTCCTTTTTCTTTTTTCCCTTTTTTTAAGAGGAAGAAAGTGCCCCAGAGTCTCCAACTTCCTGTTCCTGTCTAGCAGGCTCCTTCCAGTGCTTTGTCCATCTCCTGTTCACTTTTCATTTGGATTTAGAGCTGGAAGATCACTCTTTGTGTTTGCTGCATCATATATGGATTTGAGGACTTCTAAATTTGAGATTTCCCAAGTAAGTTGGAAAATTGGTGTTGTTTGTTTGATTGGGGCCATGCACCTAGATTTTTTGTACTTTTCATCGTTTTTTTTATTTCTTGTTGTGGGTGGCCTGTAGTTTCAGTAGGGGTCTAGTTGTTTCTTTGTATGTAATTTTCTTTTTTTCTAAAGGAAACATGTTGCACAGTTCACTACATTTTCTCCAACTTTTGAAATCAATTTTCAATATTTATTTAATTTACTATGTAGCCCAGTAGTCTGCCAATAGGCCTTTCAGCCAGTAGGCCCGGAGCTACTCATGGGTGCATGAAATAACTATTTCTGTCGTGTAAGTTGAATTTAAACATCATTTAGGTCATGGATGGCATTCGATTGAAATGCAAAATTGTTTTTTTGGAGTATTTCACTTTTTTCATGTGTGTTAAATAAAGGCCTTTGTTGGATGTGTGTGGTTGTTGTAACTTGCAAACCTTTTTTAGCCCTGTGGATTTTCTTTTTTTGCCATTGTTGCATTAAAGCTGTGCTGTTTAGCATGCCTCCTTTTTCTGGCTAGTGTGTGAGTGTGTTTGTAATAGAGGGCCTGCATTTGCCTTGGCTGAGCATCCACATGTGGCCAGGGGCCATTTTGTAAAGTCTGTGACCATATAGGCCTGCTTGAGCTCATTGTTTTCCAGGCCTCCTGCTTGTTGTTGTTGTGACTTGTGAGTGACCATGTGGCTGGTGACCATTTTGTGGTGGCAGTTAGTGTGCTTTTGCCATAGGCCTGCATGTCCTTCCTTTGTTCCTCTTGGCCTACTGCTTCTTGTTGAAGTAGCCTGGCCATGTGGCTGGCAGCCATTTTGTGAAGACAGCCAGTGTGCTTTTTCCATAGGGCTACATTGTCTGTCTTCCTTTTCTTGTTGTTGTGGCCTGGCCAATAGGCTGGTGGCCATTTTGAGAAGGCAGCCAGTGTGCTTTTGCCATGGGCCTTCATTGTCTGTCTTCCCTTTCTTGTAGTTGTGACCTGGCCATGTGGCTGGTGGCCATTTTGTGAAGGGGCAGCCAGTGTGCTTCTGCATTAGGCCTGCAAGCCTTCTTTGTGGTGGCCATGCCTTCTTTCTGGTTGTTATTTTGCATGCAATTTTTTCTTCTTTTATCCAGCAAAAAATGTAGCACAGTTCACTACATTTTTCAATATATTTGCAATATTATTGATTTGAATTGATTCACTATGTGGCCTAGTCTATTAATGGGGTTTCCAACCAATAGGTCTAGAGCTACTCATGGGTGCATGAAACAACTGTTTCTGTGGTGTCTGTTGAATTTAAACATCATTTAGGGCATTGATGGCATTGGGTTGAAATGCAAAATGTGTTTTTCTGGGTATTTCACTTTTTTTCATGTGTGTTAAATAAATGCCTTTGTTGGATGTGTGTGGTTGTTGTAACTTACAAACCTTTTTTAGCCCTGTGGATTTTCGTTTTTGGCATTGTTGCAATAAAGCTGTGTTGTTTAACATGCCTCCTTTGTCTGGCCAGTGGGTGAGTGTGTTTGTAATAGTGGGCCAGCATTTGCCTTGGCTGAGCCTCCCCATGTGGCCAGGGGCCATTTTGTAAAGTCTGTGGCCATTTTGTGGTGGCAGTTAGTTTTGCTTTTGCCATAGGCCTGCATGTCTTCCTTTGTTCCTCTTGGCTTATAGCTTCCATCCATTGTTAGCTGCAGCTCCCTGAATGCTGTATCCCACGTGATGCACAATGCCAAACAGTTACATATTTTTATTGTTGTTGTTCTTCTTTCCTATCCTTCCTTCCTGAGTGTACTGTACAGTACAACATGAAAACCCTTGTTGTTGCCGAAGTCTCACAAATGGCTACACCGTATTGTTAATTGTTTTAATAACTGAGGTAATAACTAACAAGTGTGACCACACAATAAGTTATATATTATATTTGTTTGTACTAGTAGTAATTGAACCACAAAAATGAATGCCACGTTTCACTGATGTTCTTCTTGCTTCTTCTCTTTTAGGTACATATAAGAGATGGAGACATCACCCATTGTACTGCAAGTCAGAAGTCCTGCTGCGCACAACGTCACGTGACGTGTGACCACAGACATCTCTTCAACTTGTGCCACTGCGTGCTGCTGAGATATTCAAGATGGCCCCAAAGAAAGGTTCTGGGTCCAGTACCAAGAAAGTTGCCAGTGAGAAGAAGGCACTGCCACTTACCAAGACCTGTATGCCACCCAAGACCTTTTTTGGAAAACCAAAAATTGCGCCTGCAGCAGCAATGTCCGGGGAGCAAACTGGGAGCAGCACCCCCGCATCAGTGGACCCACCCCACCAACCTAGGCCCAAGTCCATGTCTGTCGCAGAGGCAGCCAGTCTAATCATGAGTCCAACGCTGACGAGCGGTGATGTTGAAATTGACTTATCGTTATCGCAAAGTAGTTCCCAATCAATGCAGGAAACTCAGTTAAGTAGGCAACAACAGCCGCAACCACCCCCAATGGTAGTTGTTCCTCCTGAAGTAGGGGCAGTACCGGAGATTTCAGAGAATCCTAGGGGCATATTATCAAGAAACGGCGTTAAAATTATCGCCGGTTTAGCTGCAGAAAACTGCCGCTAAAGCGACGATAATGGGCTTGATAATATGCCCTGGAGAATTCCAATAGAAGCCGCTAAAGCGGCGATAATTTTAACGCCGTTCTTGATAATATGCCCCATTGTCTTCTAGATCCCCAGCAAGGAAAAAGAGGGTAAGTCCATCAACTTCTTCTGCAAGCCCCCCTTCTGATGATCTAGATGCGACTTGTAAGCCACCTCGGTCTGAGAGTGAGGCACACCAGGCGAGGCTAGGGAAAAGGAAGGTTCCAGAAAGCCTTAAAGTTATGGAGGTAGATGCAGAAGAGGAGGATGATGATGACGAGCCAGTCATCATGGACATTAGCCCATCACCAGTGGAGACTGACATTACCCCATGTCAAATTATGTGAGGGACGTGGCACAGATACCACCTACACAGATACCACCAACACCACCTACAGCTGCCATATTTAAGTCCCAGCAGCGACCTACACCCACCACAACAACCACCTGAGTAGAAGTAGGTACTGCAGAGAGTCAAACGTCACGCCCACCTACCAGTTCAACCGACATTGCAAGTGGCACCACCAGCAGCATCAGAAAGTTGACCTCCCCAGTTTGGGACTTCTTTTCAGTTAGCAGGAAGGAGGTGAACATTGCTATATGCTCCATTTGTGGAGCAAGTGTTAGTCGAGGTAAGCTTGGTACAAACTATGGTACCGGAGGCCAAGCAACCCATCTGGGAAAACAGCACTTGATCCAGTGGGAGACGCACCTTAGCTGCCAAAAAACTGCAAGTGTTGTTGGTGGAGGGGATGAAGAAGAAGATCCGATCATGGTGGAAGGTGAACAAGAGGGAGACATTTTCTCTGTTACACAAAGCAGCCCTGTCCCAAGCAGTGCAGTGGTACCGCCCACATCATCATCAGCAACATCGCAAAGGCACAAGAGTCAGGCTGAGAGTACACCAAGGGGTCCAAGGCAAGAGAGTACTGTGGCGAAAAAATTCGCATTGAGCTTAATATCTGGTCTCAAGAAGTCATCTGCATAAGTGGCACTAAAAAGAAAAAAACCCAGGCTACCATTCTCAGCATGTTTAGGTCGGAGGGGCAGTACGAACGCAATTGCTCAACAGCACATTTGTACAACGCGAAGCTGGCTAAAATGTTAGCGCTGGACCTCCTCTCTTTTTCTTTTGTGGAAGGGGTGGGTTTTCTTGAAGTTGTGGCAGCCATCTGCCCGAAATGGAAGGTTCCCAGCCGGTCCTATTTCGCCAGAGTTCCTGTTCCAGCGCTACATCACGATGTACTGGAATTGCTTGGACAAGCTTTGCAGCAGAGTGCTGTTCACACTATCCACCTGACAACAGACATGTGGACCAGTTGCCAAGCCACTGATTACATGTGCATCACTGCACACTGGATCTCATTTGTGGGGGTTAGAGAAAATATATCTGCAGGTGTTGACACTACTGAGATTTTTAATGCCACTTGGAAACATGCAACTGCAGCCATGTTCTCCATGGAGAAATCTCATACTGCTGCAAACATTTTGGAAGACTTTGACAACAAGGTCTTTGAATGTCTGCGACCAAGAGGGCTTAACATTGGTTTTGTTGCCACGGACAATGGCAGTAATATATACCGATGGTGCTATTTCAGGGTCCTGTGTTTGGCGCACTGCATTAACATCATTGTTCAAGACTTTCTGAAAAAAGAAGACTGAGTCAGCAACTTACTGACCACCTGCAGAAGAATCTGCACACATTTCAGCCATTCTTTGAAAACCCAGAAGCAGCTGATGATCATTCAATGTGATAATAGAATGCCAGTTAAAGCACTCATCCAGGAGGTGCCAACACGTTGTAACTCAACTTATTACATGCTTGAACGTTTGTTTAAGCAGTACAGACCAATCAATGAATATGTCATGCAAAGAGGGGATGCTACTGTGAAAGGCATGATCATTGAGATGGACCAATGGGGCCTAGTTAAATGCCTGACAGAGATGCTACTTCCTTTCGAGGTCTTCACACGTGAAGTCAGCAAGGAGGACTGTACTATGGGCCAAGCTATCCCATTGTTGCACATGCTACAGGAACAGTTGAAGGGGGTGTCTGCAATGTACACAGGTGTGGAGGAAAAAAAGAAGCATATGAGTTGGTTGAGAGATTAACCCTTTGCTTATCTGAAAATACAAGGTCGCAAAGAGGCATTGTGTCATCCAACCATTACATTTCTGCCACAATTCTTGATCCACGGTACAAACCATTACTACACACTTTCATTCCTTTTTCAGACAGGGATGTTGCCAGCTACAAAACTTGGATAGCTGTGCAAGCCAGTCAGCTGGAAAAAGAACGGGCGGGAATTAGAGGCCCGCTCCCCCAGGGCACAACAAGTACTGTAGGGCAGCCGGCTTCAAGTTCAACTTCAGAGTCTGAGGGCAGTGCGGTTGGCTCACAGCAGCCAAAACCACCAACAACACCAAGAACAACATCAACAACAACAAGAACAGGAGCATCAACCTCAAAATCGGCAGAGGAACTGTTTCTGCAGGCAGGGCTTAAGTCCCGTGCTGAGGCAAAGGCAAAAGAGGCCGAGCAAATCGGAGCCCCCATGAGCATTGAGCGGATGGTCCAGGCCTATCTGGATGACCCAACAGAGGTCTACTTTGATCAAAACCCATTGCTGCATTGGTATGGGGAAAAGGCGCCAATGGCCAGTGCTCAGCAGGCTGGCGATAAACTTTCTGGCTTGCCCTGTTGCAAGTGTCTCTGCTGAGCGTGTTTTCAGTGCTGCAGGTGCCGTTCTGACAGTGAGAAGGACCAGTCTCTCACCCCAAAATGTGGAGAGGGTAACCATGATCAAAATGAATCAGCCCTTATACCACTGGATTACACCATACCTGAAGTGCACAGCAGGATGATGATGATGGTGACTCAGGTCATGGAAGTAGTGTGTTAGGTGACCTACTTCTGGGTGAACCCCCAGAGTTTGAGGATGAGCTCTACTTCCCTGACAACTAGGCTCTTTCAATTTTTAGTTACTTTCTTTCTTTCTTTGACGCCCCAATTTTTTTTTTTTAAAAGATACAGCTTTGGAACATTATTTACTTTATTATTTGTGTGTGTCACTGTCTTTCTGGTTCACAAATGCATCCCCACCATCTTACTCTTTTTATTGCCGGATCAGAGTTACAACTGTGTGCAGCCAATGAAGAAGCAAAGTCCACTCCTGATTCGCCCAAAAGCCATTTTCCTCAAGCCAGACATTGGATGGAGAATTCAAACAAATGTGTGCCTGCCTCCAACCCTGGGCCCTGACTATCTATCTATCCTTTCCTAACCTAGATGGACTGCCCCGGAAGAACAGGTAAATGATGGCATGCATTGCACGATGAGTGATTGTTGTTTGTTGTGAAATTCTACAAAGTGACTCAAGTCAATCTTTCCCTTTTTGCTGTTCAATAACAAAATTGTACTACTACAGGCCGATCCATTGCATTTTTGTTTCGGGAGTGGACGAGTCTGGAGGACTCACTCAGGAGTCAGACACTGTTGATACGGCCTCAGAGTTGGACACTATGACCATACTCGCAGTCAGAGTCAGGTCAGGAGGATCAGAGATGATTGATGGAATAACTATGGGCATGAGCTTGACTACTTAGAGAAATGACACCAGAAACCAACAAATTTAGATGATTAATGATGACTTTGAAATGGCCTAAAAGTAAACAACAACACAGACCAGACCTACATGTCTGTGTAGCGATGGTGGGTGGCGAGTGTTGTGTGACTGACAGCGGTGCATTGATTTTTTTACTTCATTTGGAAAATGCTATGTTGCTGTGTGTATACTATGTATGTGTGCTCAGTGCTGTCTGGCTCAAATCCAAAGCTAAGTGGAGTTTGGGTGGGGGTGGCCTGTTGTTGGAGGTAACTGCTGGAAACAGAGTCTGATTTAGCCATGCTGCCTCTGAAGGTCTTCTTGTTGCACTCCTTATGCAGTTTAACTTTTTGTTTTCTCCTTGATTTTTCAATATCCTTTTTGTTTTTCCATCTAAAGGACCTTTACCATGCTCCATACTGGAAAAACAACTCACACTTACCATACCAAACCACATCCACCAGGCACCCAAGATTCACGGGCGGACAGTCCAATAGGAATGCGAGATGCAACTCCCAATTTATACAGTATCTTTTTTTTTCCTTCAATCATTACGACTGTGTGTGTTGTTTATGTTTGCTTATTTTACTCCTACAGATATCTTAATTGTATTTGCTATCCTTCTAAGCCCGGTACAACAGAACATAAATATAATGTATGTAACTTGGGTCTCTCTGGGGCAGACAGAAAACTGCATAATTAATATACTACCCTGTACTTGTCTAGTACCAGTCATCATCATGCATGCATTTCCTTTTCCACCCATAACAGATTTATGATGGTTGGCTGCCAAGATGAGTGTTATCCATGTGTAGTGTGTGTCTTTCTCAAACCTTTCCCTCAAATTACGCTTCCCAACCATTCATCAAACCCCTAACCCTCTTCCCCCAGTCTGTGTGATTTATTGAGGTGTGACTTAACAATTTCTACACCATTAATTGATCACACACTTGGTGGGGCGGATGTGGTGAAAGCAACACAACTCAGTGCAGGGTGAGGAGGATCTGATTCTTAACTAAGCTCATATAGCCCACACTGGCAGTATATATTACACTGGCAGTATATATTATATAATATCCACCCCAGCACAGTGTATGTTCAGAGGAACATCTAATTGCCAGCATTATCATTCAGGCACTGAATAAATTTGCGTCTAAGGTTAAGCTTGTCCACTTTGTACAGTTCGTAGTAGCTCAACATTGTTCTGATTAATTCAATTTTTCATTTCTTATCATACTCTCTTCTTGTGTCTGAGACTGAGTCTGTTCTAGTTGTCTAGTCTCTGGTGACTGTCATCAAGCTTGCATATAATAACGGCATTAACCTAGTTTTTTATTTCAGTTTGTTCACTTCCCTTTCGATGAACAGTCCCCACTCTCCGAGTCCTTATCCTACAGTTCTAGTTTGCCTTAGAGAAAGTGGGACCTCGCTTCAGTTCTGATGAGTTTGACTTCAATATCAAAAGAAACGCTAGCAATGCATGCTGCTACTACTACTACCACCACCATGATGGCACCTTGGGAAACCATGGAGCCCTCGCTTCATCTAATCAGGTAAGAGAAGTGAACTGTGGTTGATTGATCATTGTTGAACGACAATCATTCTTTACAATGGTAATTCACCCCCCACCCCCTCCGAGTTCTTAGGGGTTAATAATAATATATAGTAGTAGCAGAGTAGACTGCAGAGACTAGGAAGAGAGAGTAGTAGGACAAGGGAGGGTACCCAATCACTATTTTGTTTACACTATCAGCAGATTTTTAAAACTGGCTACGGCAAAGGCAGCAGTGAGAAGTAAAACAAACAATCAATAACCCCACCATTTTATTTTTAAATCATTCATAATCATAAAATGTAAAAGTATGAAAAGTTTATTATTCCCTGAACAAAATACCAAACCCACAACTGGCCCACCCCTCTCCCTAACCCCAACCAATATCCAAGTAGTGTCCAAGAAATGTCCATAAATAAAGAAAAACCCAACAATCCCCCAACTCCCAACCCAAAAACAGATTAAAAAAGAGGCTGAAGAGAGCACTAATGAGGGTTATCTTCTAGAGGTACCTCTACACCCGTTCATGCCTGGCTTCAATATCCACCAGCCTTCGCATGATGCGGTGCTCAAACTGGCAGAAATAAGGGGGAGCAGCAATGCTGGTGGAATGGTTGTGGCTCTGGCGGGCGCCCATTGGACCGCGGAGACGCTGTGGTGGGGTGGTTGTTGGGGCCTGGCTGGGGCCCGGGGCATCTGCAGCAGCTTCTGCCTCATCCTCCAAGGCCACCAGCCGCTGGTACTTGGCCCTGATGGCCTCCATTTTCCGCCGCCGGGCTGCAATCTCCTGCCTGCTCAGAGTTTTTGGAGCAGCAGCGGTAGCTACATATCAAGAAAGAAAAAAGACAAATTGTAAACAATGCTTTTAGCAAAACACATAGAAAATTATGCCATGGGTATGGAAGGAGGTGATTGATGATGGGTGGGTAGGAACTAAGGATACATAATGTTGCGCTTGAAAACTACTGTGAGTCCAGGTAGGAGTCTGAAATACCACCTCCTCAACCCTTTGAATAAAAACAAACTCGAAAAAACCATTCCAGACAAGTAAAGGTGAGACGAATACCACTACAGAGGAGCACCATAGTTCCTTATTCTCCTTCCCAAGGATTTTTACATTCATCATTGCATTGTTCTTTGAGTATTTTATTTTTTATTCTTCATCCTTGGCTTTGCTATTCACCACCATTTAAGTTTTTTACACTCAATCCACTCTTCACCATTGAAATTACCCATCCATCCATATAGCCATCCGTCAAAAAGTTCCAAACATCGTTCTCTGTCTCACTCTAGCCTCATGATCTCAAGTACAAACCTTTCAGCAACATACATTTGTCATTTGACATTTACCCACCCAGGCGTCCTTAAGTTTATTTCAATCAAAATAAACCACCACAGGATTCCAATCACCCACCCAGGCAGGCATCCTTTCACACATACACTTTCACCCACCCAGGCAAGCTTCCTACCCACATACCTTTCATCCATCCTTCACCCACCCATGCATCCTAGCTATCGGCCACCTATAGTATTTAAGCACCTGGCACTTTCACCCACGCATCCTTCTCTTTCAGTCATATATGTTACATTTCACCCATCCTTTCCCCTTCCATCCTTCCCTTTTCTATCAACCCATAGTTAAGGGTCTTGTTCATGAAACGTTCTCTGCTGAGTTGAAGATAGGAGCAGCCATTAGTTACTCAGCTCAACTCCTGCTGTTCACAAGTCAACAACACTACACCTTTACAGTGAGTTTATAATTAATTGTCACTAAGCAAGCAATATGACTTACCACAGCCTGCCACTGCTGTTGGCTCACCCCCTTCCGCTGCTGCATCTGCAGACTGGCTAGTGCCGGCACTGGTGGTCGGTGCAGCAAGAAAAAAAGATTACACATTTCTTAGATGCCAGATACGCCTCCCCTATTAATTTTTTTATAGCAAAATAAAAATACACCACACACATCATTCACTACAATGTGGATACATTACAGACAGTATCTTCTATCAAAAATATCAGGTTGAGCATTTTGTTGGTGGCAATTTTTTTAAAATCCTCAAGTCAAGAGACAAGCTGTTAAGGAGTGGCTGAAGCTATTGATTGATGAATCTGATGTTTTGAGAAAAAAATTGCATATGGCCTTGGTTGGCAAATGGAATGGGGCTGTCCTCCTCGTACTTCCTCCCAGACATGGTGTACAGTCATCAGTTCACCAACTGCTGCTAATAATACTATGCCTAGCTAATAAGAAGACACAACTTTGCGGTGTTCAACGTGACCTTTGCCACTCTCTTGTTTTGGTGATTAAGCCTTCTCATCTATGAAATGCTTAGAATACCTTACTCGGGCAATGGGCATGCAATCTGCATGGCAGAGGAGTAGCAGTAGTAGTACTATGTGACCAATGGGTACTCTGAGTCTTAGAGTCCCACCAATAAGCAGTCCACAAAAGGGTAGAGGAAAAGCTGACTGAAAAAGCAGAAGAAAGGAAGCTACAGACAGACTAGTAACTAGAGACAGTTAGATGTAAAGTATAGAAACTTGAAATATAGAAAATAAGTAAATAGGATAATGCAGGGATAACAAGAATTTAGAAATGGATACATCGAAGAGGATTAAGCAAAAAAATATAAAACGGGTAGACATCACATTATTCAAAAAGGAGCAGAAAAATTAGGGGAATAAATGTATTAATGTTAACACCTGCAGGACTTACTGGGGCCAGCAGAGCCATCGGCCGAGGAACTCTGGGAAACACCTCCAGCTCCAGCTCCAGCTCCAGCTCCAGCTCCAGTTCCCGGACACTGACCCGCCTCAGCCCTCTTCTTGCCCCTGGATGCTGATGTAAAACATAAAGACAAAAAAAGATTAGTGGTAATAAATAATATCTCCCCAAAATATATTTGACTGGCAAAGGCAATTGCAATAACATTGAACTTTTCTAAACCAGATCAACTAATATTCGTATATCGCAGACCATCCTATCCTATTCAAAATTTCCAAAACCTACCTACCTAGTCCACTCCTATTCCAAATTTAGTAAACTGCATTTTGGAATTACTAATAATAAATTGCAACAAATCATAATGTTTGCTTCTTCTCAAATCTCATTCGCAATCTCTCAGTCTCAAGTCAACCCCCTTTGATGGGCCAATGCACTGATCACTAAGGGCCTTATTTTAATGATTACAATGATGTCGGGTGGACGGCATTGCGGTTCTGGAACCGCCTGACCTTAGGTTGGCGCCGCGGTCACAACGACTGCACTAGTTTATTACGAATCGATGCGATCGCCCATAGGCCATAGAGCTGTCGCAAACCTCCATTTGGCAATGGAAGCTTGAGTGGCAGGCGAAAAAGGCCTGCTGCACAAGCTTCCACTGAAAAATGGATGTTGTTGTTCACAAACATCTCTGCACCGTCCGTGTACATTGGCATGCACCATGTGGTTACCAAATTACAAATACCTAATTACAGAACGTCTTACATAATCATCACTAATCACATCAGCCCAAGCGAGCGGCAACAAGTACGATTCAATAACTAGGTTAGGTGGGTAGCGTCAAGTAAGCTAAGCACCTGTCTAGAATAACAGACTGTTACATAATATTTGAAAAATTAACTTCCCTGCATGTGAGCAGCATGCTTGCTATTATTTAGGAAACAAATATCAGCTATAGCATAGAACACACAAATAGTAAAAAAAATTAATAATTACTCACCTAGCTTCGTAACCTCAACTCCTAGAAGGTCCAGTAGGTCCTCATCTTGGTCCAGGATGTCAGACCAGCGGTGCGCCAACTGCTGATAGGTACGCCGGACCCCAGATCAGCGGTAAACTTCCCGGGGCACCCTCGGCCAGCAATGCTGGCGCACCCTCATCCCGTATCCGGACCCAGGTCTGCCGCCTGCTGCCAGTGTGGAGGGGAGGTGGCGTTGGATATAAAAAACCAGTGCTGCCACCTCCACCTCGGAAAACAGGGCACGGGGCTGCACCCCTGCCTGGCGCCGTACTTCCTCAAGGAAGACGGCCACGCTTTGGTACGCCCTTGTCTGCTGTGGGGCTGGGGGGAAGAGAGAAAAAAAGGAAACGGGGAAAAAGAAGGAAGGACTGGTTGATAAAAAGTAGGAAAGCTAAAAAATAAAGTACAAAACTCACCAAAAACACATAGTAAAGTAGAAAAAACCCACAAATACACCCTTTGAAAAACAAAGGGTAAGATAATAAATAAAAAAGATACGAAAAAAAGTTTTAAAACCCAAGGATTACAGAGATTAAGGAAGGATGAAAAAGTAGGCCCCACCACCATAAACAGAGTAAGAAACAAGATGGCCACGCCCATGTGTGACCGCATGGTGCAGTTCGCGTGATATTTCCACCTGAACACGCAATTCGCTTTGACGTACGGTGGAAACGTCATGCGAACGGGCGGGACAAGCAACTCCGCCCGCTCGCGGAACTCCGTATAGCGCAGCAGAGTTTTTTTGCAACTTCGTGGAGTTCCGCGCAGCACGGCTACATGAACCCGCGCCCAGGCTTAGTTTTGATTCAGGCTTTCATACCCTTTTTGGAACCCTGTGGGCAACACCAATTAAAGTCATTAAATTATAACAGCAGTTGTGTATTATACACTGGCCTGACCATCTCACTCGTCTGTGTGTTTTTCCCTTTGAGTGCAACTTCTCTATTTTTTTCAACTGTCTGCTCTGCAGCTGGACTGTGCACCTACAACAAAACATACAAAAAGAAAGAGCTATTAAATTGTGTGGTGATTTAGGTTTAAAATCTTTAAACACATTGCAAGGATCAAGGTTTCAGTGTCAAAAATCATCATGTTACAAACGTGTATACATTTCTTCATCAATGTTGAGCCCGTTGGGCTCCTTGACATTTAATCTGACGAGGTATCTAGATTCCAATTTTCGCAAGGATTTCTCCTGATCTCCCTCTCTGGGTGTTCTAGTTATGCAATCTATTGTGCTGTAGGTGATTAGGCTGGGATCACTTTTGTGGATACACTTAAAACGTCTTGCTGTGGGATACCCTTTGTCTTGATTCTTGATAGCCCTTAAGTGTTGCAAGATGTGTTTATATACTTGCAACTTGGTGCTCCCTATATGCATTTTTGGACAGGTATATTCTAGTACACATGTGGCATATTCTGTCTTGCAATTTAAGGCATGTCGAATTGGGATTTTTTCATGAAGGGTTAGTTTGCATTTCCATGATGTTTCTACATTGCACGCAGACCTTGCATTTACTGAATTTTGTAAAAGCGTTTTGTGGTCATTGTGATTTTTCTTTCTTTTGCAGATTGGGCCTGTTGGTCATGGCCCTTCGTAGGGGATTTCCCTAAAACGTTTTACGTTTTTTCCTCCTGGCTTTTGCTGATTCTCTTTTTGTGGCCTTAGGGCTCTGGGCACTTTCCCACTGTAATGTAGTGTGAAAGCGCGTGCACCCTTCCTACACGTGCTAGTAAGTGGTGCTTACTTGATTGTTTGAGGTGCTGTACCTGTGAGTACCCTGTAAAGAGGAAAACCACATACCCAGGCAGGTACTTCACTCGCTACTAGTGGGCCGCAGCACTGATTGTGCCACCCACAAGAATATCCTTTCAAACATATCTCAAGCCTTTTATTGCATGCCTGTGTGTGCATGGTTGCACTTATGCTCAGGTTGGCATTTCTATCCCGGTAGCAAATGCTGAGTGGGCCTTTCGTTGCCACTAAGGCACCCCTAGGGTAAGCCCTGAGGGATGGGGCAGGTGTTAGGAGAAAGGCAGGGCAGGTACACATGTGTGTTCCCTGCCCAAGTAGTGAATAATCCCCATGGGGGCATTTGCACTTATGCTCAAGTTGGCCTTTCTAAAGCAATGATCAATGCTGAGGGAGCATTTCACTAACACTAGAGCACTCCTAAGGTGAGCCCTGGGGATGGAGTGGAGCCAGTGATAGGTGAAAGGCAGGGTAAGTACACATGTGTGTTCCCTTCCCAGATAGTAGAGAACCTCCATGTGTGTTTTCACTGCCTATGAGGTTTGCTCTCCTCATTGGTTAGAATAGGGAAATGGCTGGAATTACTTTAGGCTGCAGTGGTGGCTTACAGTGGAGCAGCCTCATGTTGTTTACTATCATTGGATTCACAATGAGAAATCCTCCCTTGTGGTAAAGTTGGATTTGCCATTAATAGCTTAGAAATGCCACTTCTAGAAAGTGTTATACAAGAAAGGGGTTGGGCCCTTGACGGCAGCTAGACTAGGCCTCTTAGCAGTATACGCTAATCAAAGGATCTAGCTACCCAATTGTTGCGATGACTCGACTGAAGAGCACCAATAACTTAATTTTAGTTGGCCCTTGTGATTTATTCACATATTCACATATTCTTCATATTCACTTCTGTTTTTTATAACACTTTTGAAAACATGTCATCAGAGTGCAGACTTTTTTGAATTTGAAGTATTCACACAAATTTTGTAAAGCAAAATACATAGACAATGAAAAAATCATATTATGACATACCAAAAACTTTGTTTCCACATACTAATTATTACATCATTAGATAAAACTCAACAGAGAAAACCATTCTTTGACCAGTCCTTTGTTACAAAGATAGCGATACACGGCGGAGGTAACAATTGAAACATTCCTCTCCTGCCGGTATCCTAATGGGGACCGCTACTTGTGTGTTAGCTAGAGGAATAGATATTCTGCCATTATTTCCACCATCAAGTTGTTTTCCTGCAGATATTTTCCCCCCAGAGGCTAGGTCAACGTGTTTCGTACCCTATTGGCAATAATGGAGTTTTCTTCAGGACCAAGACTGGATCGGTTCTCGATTTTCAGTCACTTAGTTTAGAATGATTACTATGAACAATTTCTTGCAGGCCAACCAGCGCTTTCCATTTGTGCATACCTTTTATGTCCGGATTTGGATTACTTCGTTGCTCCTTTCATCGCGGTCTGCTCCACTTGCCGGGTGAGTCGGCATATTCCTTTCACTGCGGTCTGCTCCACTCGCTGTTTGAGTCGGCGTGTAGTGCAATCCCAATAATTAACAATCAAGGCTCCATCAATCAAGCACTGTTTTGGCTTTCGATGCATGTCACATGCATCAAAAGCCAAAATAGTGCTTGAGAAAACAACTTGATAGTGGAAATAATGGCGGAATGCCTATTCCTCTAGCTAACACCCCCCTGTTCTATGTGGAGGTCTCAGGGACATCAAAGACTTCCCGTGAGGGACCTACACTATCTACATGCTTCACCTGGAGAACAGTGCCCTCTCAAGTGCCCACTTTGTTTGCTGGATCCTGGCTGCAACATGGTGTGAGAGCGGAACTAGGTATTGTGCCTGGAGACTGCATTGCCTTGTGTGGAGTGAGGTCCTCGCATCGTGGATCTTATGCACGCACAAGCTTTTCGTTGGTGGTGAGTGGATTCACCAGTTGCGGGACCCAGCAGAGCCCACTTCGCTGTCCATGCCACATCTCTCTTGTGCCACACGCCTACTGCATGCTCATTGAATGCGGTGTTCGGTTCACAGGGTGCAACCCTCAGAGGAAGGGCACATCCATAGTAGTGTCTCATTCTACCTCGTGCTGTACTACTGAACTTAGGAATGTGTGTGTGGGACAGGGTTGTCTGGTGTGATTCGTATCATCATGCACCAGGCATTGTGCCTCATTCCAGAGAGCTATGGTGAACCTGACTGTGGATTGATTGTAACTGGATTGTCTGGTGCGGCTTGTATCATTGAGCACCAGACATTGTGCCTCATTCCAGGGAGGTACGGCAATCCTGACTGTGGGTAGATTGTAACAGGATTGTCTGGTACGACTCGTATCATCATGCCTCAGACGTTGTGCCTCATTCCAGGGAGGTATGGTGAACCCAACTGTGGGTTGATTGGAACAGTATTGTCTGGTGCGACTTGTATCATCATGCACCAGATGTTGTGCCTCATTCGTGTGTGTACGAGTGCGCTTCAAACGGGCTTGCTGACATTATTTGTACCATGTTATGGTTTTGTGTGATTGTGGAAGAGTGTGCTGCATGAGAACAGCCTGCTAATAGTTGCACCGAGCAGCAGTGTTGTTTTACTTGTTTATTTCAATACCTAACAAATACTCCATTTTGACATTGGTTTTCCCCATGCGACCTTGGGCCATGGTGCTGATAAAAAGTGTTATATATTCCTGTGTGTACACATTCCTAATATCATGGTGACCTGGGGTGCACCCTATAAATGTGTGGATATGAAATGTGTTATTTGCCAGGGTGGGCCCAGTTCTGACAATGCATCATACCGCACAAGGGTGCTGGGAGATAAAATAGGATTTTTCTCAAGTGTGCATATTACTTATGCCATTTTAACACTGGTGGGCCTAGTACAGTACTGCTAGTAATATTTCCAAGTGTGATTTATGCCCAGAAATACATGATGCAAAAGAAACAATTGATGGACGGAATGCTGGACAATGCAAACATTCACCCCCAGTCACAAGGATCTGGGTTAAATCCATCATTCTTTTGCTCACCACACCACCCCAGTTTGGACCCAGCCATATGCAAATCAGTCTTGACCCTGTTCCTTGTGGGAACAGTCCAGCCCGAACTGCCAAGCCAGGTCCTCCCTGGACCAGAAACAAGCATCCTGGGACCGGTTTCAGGGCATCACCCTTCTTCAGCCAGGCTAGCTTGAATCCAGTGGTGTAGTGAGCACGGGACCCACGTCGGGGCATACCCTTCCCACTTAGGGCGACAAATGCAAAAGAAACAATTGATGGATGGAATGCTGGACAATGCAAACATTCACCCCCAGTCACAAGGATCTGGGTTAAATCCATCATTCTTTTTGCTCACCACACCACCCCAGTTTGGACCCAGCCATATGCAAATCAGTCTTGACCCTGTTCCTTGTGGGACCAGTCCAGCCCGAACTGCCAAGCCAGGTCCTCCCTGGACTGGAAACAAGCATCCTGGGACCGGTTTCAGGGCATCACCCTTCTTCAGCCAGGCTAGCTTGAATCCAGTGGTGTAGTGAGCACGGGACCCACGTCTGGGCATACCCTTCCCACTTAGGGCGACAAATGCAAAAGAAACAATTGATGGACGGAATGCTGGACAATGCAAACATTCACCCCCAGTCACAAGGATCTGGGTTAAATCCATCATTCTTTTGCTCACCACACCACCTCAGTTTGGACCCAGCCATATGCAAATCAGTCTTGACCCTGTTCCTTGTGGGAACAGTCCAGCCCGAACTGCCAAGCCAGGTCCTCCCTGGACCGGAAACAAGCATCCTGGGACCGGTTTCAGGGCATCACCCTTCTTCAGCCAGGCTAGCTTGAATCCAGTGGTGTAGTGAGCACGGGACCCACGTCTGGGCATACCCTTCCCACTTAGGGCGACAAATGCAAAAGAAACAATTGATGGACGGAATGCTGGACAATGCAAACATTCACCCCCAGTCACAAGGATCTGGGTTAAATCCATCATTCTTTTGCTCACCACACCACCCCAGTTTGGACCCAGCCATATGCAAATCAGTCTTGACCCTGTTCCTTGTGGGAACAGTCCAGCCCGAACTGCCAAGCCAGGTCCTCCCTGGACCGGAAACAAGCATCCTGGGACCGGTTTCAGGGCATCACCCTTCTTCAGCCAGGCTAGCTTGAATCCAGTGGTGTAGTGAGCACGGGACCCACGTCTGGGCATACCCTTCCCACTTAGGGCGACAAATGCAAAAGAAACAATTGATGGACGGAATGCTGGACAATGCAAACATTCACCCCAGTCACAAGGATCTGGGTTAAATCCATCATTCTTTTGCTCACCACACCACCCCAGTTTGGACCCAGCCATATGCAAATCAGTCTTGACCCTGTTCCTTGTGGGAACAGTCCAGCCCGAACTGCCAAGCCAGGTCCTCCCTGGACCAGAAACAAGCATCCTGGGACCGGTTTCAGGGCATCACCCTTCTTCAGCCAGGCTAGCTTGAATCCAGTGGTGTAGTGAGCACGGGACCCACGTCTGGGCATACCCTTCCCACTTAGGGCGACAAATGCAAAAGAAACAATTGATGGACGGAATGCTGGACAATGCAAACATTCACCCCCAGTCACAAGGATCTGGGTTAAATCCATCATTCTTTTGCTCACCACACCACCCCAGTTTGGACCCAGCCATATGCAAATCAGTCTTGACCCTGTTCCTTGTGGGAACAGTCCAGCCCGAACTGCCAAGCCAGGTCCTCCCTGGACCGGAAACAAGCATCCTGGGACCGGTTTCAGGGCATCACCCTTCTTCAGCCAGGCTAGCTTGAATCCAGTGGTGTAGTGAGCACGGGACCCACGTCTGGGCATACCCTTCCCACAATGATGTCATGTTGTGTTAATTAAGGTGTGTGTTAAAAACAATCTTTATTTACATAAACCACGTGGGAAGTCTCAGTTGTGATGCTCAGTGTATTAATTGTGTGAGAGTGCTGTGACAATGCTTTAGACATTGTCTCCATGATAAGCCTGACTGCTGAGTGCCAAGCTCCCCAAGGGTGAGCGCAGGTCATACAGTGAGTTTAATCACTTAACCTTGACAGGAGTGGTAGGTTCTGCCTGGCTTGGGCACCGCCTCAGCCAACCAGAGAATACCAGTTCCAACAAGGCCCTTCTGTATGTGATCTGGGGTTTCATTCCTACCTCTCGGCCTATTACAGGATCATCTCTGATTTAGTGCCAGTAATTGTGTAGTGCTTTCCATATTGTATTATGTTGACTTTTATGTGTGGTAATGAACCTACAGACTCTTTCATTTCTGCCTTTGGGGGCCTTATGTTGGTAAAGTATTGTTTCCCTTTTGTGTGTGGCTATTTTTCTTTTGGCTGCTGTGACTTTGTCCTCTGTATAGCCTCTGGCTCTTAGTCTGTTTATCATATCTGACTGTGTATGCTTAAAGACTTCTTCGGTATTACATACGCATTTAGCCCAGATTAGCTACCCATATGGTATGCTTCGTTTCAGGTAAAACCGAGTCACAAGACATGTGTTTAAAAAAGGATACAAAACAAGAAAAGGGGGCAGGGTAGAAACACCCTGACCCCCTAGGCCTGCTCAGGGGGTCTCACAAGGACCCCCAGAGCCAAAAAAAGCATTTTTGTTATAATTTCGTCCGAATTCACGCTGGGTGCCACGAATCTGGTCAAAAAAATAAAAAAAACAAAAGCGCTTTGTTTTGTACAAGCCCCTGGGTGGGCCAGGTCCCGGGGGCAATGTCAACCGCCCCCTCCCCGGGGCTTACATAATTATATGCAGGGGGCACGTGGCCCCCCGCAGCCCCAGGGACCGCCACCTCCCCAGGGCTTTTTTTAAAAATGCATGTGAGGGGGCTCCTGCCCCCCCACGGTGCCCCAGGGACCACCACCTCCCGGGGCATTGTTGTTTTAGGGAGGGGGCCTCACGGGCCCCCCCAAGCCCCGGGGACTGCCACCTCCCCGGGGCTACTTTGTAAAACTTTGTGGGGGGCTCAAGCCCCCCACATTGCTCAGGGGACCACCACCTCCCCAGGGCACAGTTTATTTAAAAGCGGGGGTCCATTGTAGACCCCCTGGCCCAGGTGACCACCACCTCCCTGGGGCTTCACAACAGTTGGGAGGGGGGCCGCACCCCTCCTGGAGCCCTATAGGACCTGGGGACCGCCACCCCCCAGAGCCGGCTCCTGCAATGTCCCGGGGTGCCCACCTCCGGGACATTGCCGTTTGCTATAGCAGGGCGGGAGCACGGCTCCCACCCTGCCATAGCAATCACTGCTTTGGTTCTTGGAAGTGAGAGCAGGATACCTGCTCTCACTTCCAAGAAGCAAAGCAGATTGCTTTTGGGCAAGGGGAGCTGCATGTCAGCAGCTCCCCTTGTCCAAAAGCAATGCCAGCTCCCGAAGGAGGCAGGGAGCCGGCTGGGACCATGGGGGCATTGGGGCTCCCCTCACGGTCCCCAACGTAAGGCCAGGCTCCAGGGGATGGGGTCCCCGGGGCCAATAGTGGCCCAGGAAAGGGGGGGCACGTGGCCAGGCCCCAGGGGATGGGGTCCCTGGGGCCAAAATTGGCCTCAGGAAGGGGGCCACGTGGTCCCCCTCCATATTTTTTTTTTTTTTTAAAAGAATGTGGCAAGCCCCGGGGGATGGGGTCCCGGGGAGAATACCGAAAAATGGAAGTGGGACTTTTTTTTCTTCTTCTATTTTGGAGTCGCAACTCCAACGCGGCTCTCAGCGCGCCCCCGTGTAACGACGCATTGGATTAGCGAATCCACCTCAAATAAGTAATTTAGTAGAATATAATTTTGAAGGTAGTATTGTATTTGTGAAGTTGTTTTAAAGAGGTAGTGTGATTGAAGTTAATGATAAGATTAAAATTGATAGAGTTGTTAAAAATATATTCAATTAATAATTAATAGTTAAACCTGAAAAGTGTATTGTGTTGTAGTACATTGAATTCATGCAAATTTGTTTTTTAGATTCACTGTTAGGTCATTGCCATCACAGTGCACAATCATGAGGTCAGGGGGTTGGAGATGCAAAAAAGTTTTAACAAAAAGGCATCAATTGGTGCCACTTTAATCCTCTCTGTGCAATCCATTTAATATCCACATTTTGCAAAGCTATTTCTTTGTCAATACCTCTGCGTTCAGCATACCTTTTGCACCAGAAAACATAGCTGTGCCCAACAAACCACACTGTAAGCATCTTGAAGGGATATCTGGAAGTAATGAGAAGATGTCTGTAGCTGAGGTAGTCAGTTGGTAGAATGAGAGGTATCTAAAATGGTGAACAAGATGCTGTTTTTAAAAAGTTGAGAAGTGATTGGCTGTTTAAGAACATTGTACACTCAAAAATAGGGTGCATGTTACTTTCTTTAAAAAGCATGTTTCCTATTGGTTAGTAAAAAATGTTTGGAAGGTACAGTAGATAGGATAAGGTCATATTTTGCAAACGTCAACCACACCTGCTGTTTGCATTTGTAACCTTGTATGCTGAACTTGAAAGTATGGTGACCTTGTGAACTGTGAGTTCAGTTCAATGTTCCATGAACTGTTGCTATGGAAACTGGCATTAGGCAGAATGGGGGAAGGGTTGAATGTTATCTGTGGTTTTAAAATATGATATTGTAATTTATATATAAGTGATATGTTATTTAAGTAAGATTTCCCAAGTCAGTACTATCTTTAGAAGTGGTGTGTTGTTTAAAAATAGTGGTATTTTTATTTGTAATATATTTTTGAACTCCCGTATGGATTTGCGGCTCCATCGGTGCACAGAGGAATCGCAATTCCCAAAAAATCCAGAATCAGTTTGGGTACTTTTAGAAGTCAGTTGGTAAGGGTTAATATTTGTAACCAATAGAAATGTGTTTTACAATTTGAAATTATGTAGTAAGAAATGTGATTTGTTACTTACATTTATTTGTGTGGAGAAAGAGAGGGAAAGTTTGCCATTACTGGTTTTACCTTGTTGAGAGCAGTGCATTACATTGATGTGTGTGTGTAAAAAAAAAGGGTACCCCTGACATAAATTCCTAAATCAGGGAGAATAACCAGTGTGTAAATATCAAAGTATTTAGGAACAATGGAGGTAGTTATGGACCTAGACAATATAAAAAACATATACATACACCCTTGATTCAGTAATATCAAAAATATGTTTTATTATTATTTTATCAGTAATTATAACTAAATGCACGAACAAAACAAATAGTGCTCTGTATGTATATTTACATTGGGTTCAAAAGGAGTCAGATGGCAAAAGGGAAATGCTTGTTTTGACAAAATCTAATGCATAATCTGCACAAAATCATTCAATAATGTATGAAAAATTATTTAACAAAATATAATTAATGTCACAAACATATACACATAATGATCATATGAATATATTTAAAGAACAAACATTTCTGGCATGGCCTTAAAGATCTATATCCTATGCGCGTTTCGGCTGTGTGCCTTCATCAGGAAGCCATGTACAAAAAAACAGAAACCTCGTTATAGCTCAGAATTAAGCCCGGGCGTAGTTTGCGTAGTAGCACTTCACGTAGCTACGTGAAGTACAGCTTCAACTACACGTAGCTATGCAAATTGCGTAGTGCGTAGCTGTGTGCTTGACTGCACTGTACAATAATTACCAAAAGCAAACTTGTACAGTGCAAGTTAAGATAAAATAAATATCTCTGTCTTTATATGCTAAAAATGCATATAGTCATTTCACTAAAGTGAAAACAAAAAGTTAACAAGCAGTGAGAGAGGTGATGATTTTGGTATCCTCACTAACTTAGGGAGAGAACCAACAACCAAGCAGATGTCTTGAAAACAAAAAGCACATCTTATTGAACGATTCCTCCTAGGACCACCCCAAGCACAGTTATGGGCAAAAATACAATCCCAACCAAAGGCCCTGCAAAGCATTATGGGACGAGATTAGCAGTGGGCAGTGAATATTATAGTGTCCAATATCAAAATAATTCTACAAAGAGCTGCAGTTCAACTGAGTCGTCACTGGGTGTCGTCCCTCAAGAGTGAAATGCAAAAGTATTGAAAACCTTTCATGAAGCTTTTGCATTTGACTCGTGAGGGACGACACCCAGTGACGACTAGTTGAACTGCAACTCTTGTAGAATTATTTTGATATTGGACACTATAATATTCACTGCCCACTGCTAATCTCGTCCCATAATGCTTTGCAGGCCTTTGGTTGGGATTGTATTTTTGCCCATAACTATGCTGAGGTGATCCTAGGAGGAAGGGACCACCATTGAATCGTTCACATGATATGCTTTTTGTGTTCAAGGCATCTGCTGGTCCTCCCCCTAGGTTAGGGGGACTCCAAAATCATCACCTCTCTCATTGCTTGATATGTCAAAATTCATTTTTGTGAATTGGTTATATGCTTTTTAGCATAAAAAATTGCTTTATCAAAGCATTTGAAGGAGTTTGTTATTATTATTAAGCCTGGGCGTAGTGCTAGCTGTGTAGCTTGACTCACTGCACTGTACAATAATTACCAAAAGCAAACTTGTACAGTGCAAGTTAAGATAAAATAAATATCTCTGTCTTTATATGCTAAAATTGCATATAGTCATTTCACTAAAGTGAAAACAAAAAGCAGTGAGAGAGGTGATGATTTTGGTATCCTCGCTAACTTAGGGAGAGAACCAAGCAGATGTCTTGAAAACAAAAAGCACATCTTATTGAATGATTAGGTGGTGGTCCCATCCTCTTAGGACCACCCCAAGCACAGTTATGGGCAAAAATACAATCCCAACCAAAGGCCCTGCAAAGCATTATGGGACGAGATTAGCAGTGGGCAGTGAATATTATAGTGTCCAATATCAAAATAATTCTACAAAGAGCTGCAGTTCAACTAGTCGTCACTGGGTGTCGTCCCTCACGAGTCAAATGCAAAAGCTTCATGAAAGGTTTTCAATACTTTTGCATTTCACTCTTGAGGGACGACACCCAGTGACGACTAGTTGAACTGCAGCTCTTTGTAGAATTATTTTGATATTGGACACTATAATATTCACTGCCCACTGCTAATCTCAGTCCCATAATGCTTTGCAGGGCCTTTGGTTGGGATTGTATTTTTGCCCATAACTGTGCTTGGGGTGGTCCTAGGAGGAAGAGGACCACCATTGAATCGTTCACATGATATGCTTTTTGTGTTCAAGGCATCTGCTTGGTCCTCCCCTAGGTTAGGGGGACTCCAAAATCATCACCTCTCTCATTGCTTGATATTTTATTGTCAACATTCATTTTTGTGAATTGGTTATATGCTTTTTAGCATAAAAAATTGCTTTATCAAAGCATTTGAAGGAGTTTATTATACTCCTGCTACGCTACGTTTATTAGTACAGTTATTCACTCTGCTACGTGCAATTTGCGTAGTGCGTAGTAGCACAAACTTTGCATGCTTCGTGAGCGTAGCAAAGTATTATGCCCAGGGTTACTCAGAATGTTAATTGTTAGAGATAATATGGAGCCTCAGATTGGAGAAATAGTTCGCTGGTGAGTGAGAATTCAACAACCACAAAAGAGCCTGTCGGGTATAGGGTCCTCTTGTTCTGATAGAATAGTCAGGAGGTAATATGATGAAAGTTTCACATCTAGGGTTGTCTTGATTCGCTGTAGGTAAATACACTAAATAGGCTTTTAAAACTCGTCGTCAAATAGCAGTGTAATTAAAAGACGAATGACGGTATGGCAACAGCCAGGTTTTTGCTTTGAAGTCAGCAAGTAAGAAACCACAGCAAAGGACCAAGTCGGTGTCCGAAAATCGATGCCGGGACTTCAAAATTACTTCACTCTCCGCACTCAGAACATGCTCCCGTACGTCCGAAGGGCTCTGCAGCTGGGATCCGCGATAACGCTGGAACAACATTGATGTGTGCATGAGAAAATCTTTTATGAGTTTCTGATATTTCATATTCTACAAATCAATTTGGAAGGTGAGTTATAAATTTGTGAGGTGTATTATGTATTAGCTTTATTTTTAAACTTTAAAAATTATTCAAGAACTGTGATGTTTGAAATATATTATTAAATGTAGAGATGTGCATTGTAGTTTGTTTTATTATACTTAAATGTTGTTTAAAAAAGATTCTGTATAGTAATATATGTATATTTGAAGATGGATTAGTGATTATGGTAGTTTGTTTTAGTTTGTGGATATGTAGATTTGTAGTACACTGCATAATTTTAGGTGTTGCTTTCAAATTGGAAGTGCAGTCTGTCAAGTTTTAAGGTGTGCATGGACTTGTGTCTTAAGTAAGTATGTCTCTTCTTGTATATGTATTTTCATATGTCTTATACATTTGAAAGTGCATGATGTATAATAAAAAGGTGTTGTTGCTTTTTATGTGGTAGGGTCAAGACTGTGAGTAGTAGTAGAATGGTGAAGATGCAGCATAAAAAGTGTGGTTTAAAAGATATTGAGATAAGGTATTAGTGACTACACTACTTTTTATAAGTCTCTAGAGAGGTACTGTTGAAATATGCCAAATCATTTTTGGTGTTTGCTTCAAATTTGAATATGTTCTGTGAATTTTTGAGGTGTGCATAGTGTTATGATACAGACATATGCATGTATGCTTTTAGGAAGTTGCACTTTTTCACTCACTCAGCCACTACCACAGTGCTACTCCAATCACCCAGGCAGTACCCATGCACTTATTAAATCACCCAGGCACTTTCTATGTACTCTTGCAATCTCCCAGATATTACCTCTTGACTCATGCAATCACCCAGGCATTATCTATGTACTCTTTAATCCCCCAGACATAACTTTGCACTCATGCAATCACCAATGCATTAGCTATACCCTGATTCAATCACCCAGGCACTACCCTTGCACTCCAGCAATCACCCTGTCAGGATCTATGCACTCTTCCAATCACTTAGCCAGTACCGATGCACTTATAAAGTCACTCAGGCACTACCTATGCACTTATGCAATCACCCAGGTACTACCCTAGTACTCCTCCAATCATCCAGGCACTACCCTTGTTTCATGCAATCACCCAGGCAGTACCCATGCACTCCTTCAATCACCCAGCCACTACCCCTTAAGTCTTTCGCTCTCCCAGCCACTACCTATGCACTTATAAAATAACCCAGGCACTACTTTTGCACTCCTTCAATCACTCAGGCACTACAATAGTACTACTCCAATCACCTATGTAGTATCCATGCACTTATAAAATCACCTAGGCACTTCCTATGTACCCCTGAAATCCTCCAGACATTACCTGTGCACTCATGCAATCACCAGGCATTATGTATGTATTCCTCTAATCCCCCAGACATTACTTCTGCAATCATGCAATCATGAATGCATTAGCAATACACTTGTTTAATCACCTGGGCAGTACTGTTGCACTCCTCCAATCATCACCCTGTGAGGATCTATGCACTCCTCCAGTCACTTAGCCAGTGCCCATACACTTATAAAATCACCCAGGCAGTAGCTGTACACTTCTCCAATCACTCAGGCACTACCACACTACTTCTCCAAACACCCAGGCAGTACTGATGCACTTATAAAATCAGCCAGGCATTTCCTATGTACTCTTGTAATCCCCCAGATATTACTCCTTAACTCATGCAATCACCCAGGGATTACCTATGTACTTCTTAATCCCATAGACATTACCCCTGCACTCATGCAATCACCAATGCATTAGCTATACAGTGGTTCAATCACCCAGGTACTATCCTTCCACTCCTCCAATCACCCTATCAGGATCTATGCACTCCTCCAATCACTTAGCAAGTACCCATGCACTTATAAAATCACTCACTTACTACCTATGCACTTATGCAATCACCCAGGCACTGCCGTCGTAGTACTCCAATCACCCAGGTACTACCCTTGTTGTCATACAATCACCCAGGCACTACCCCTGCATTCCTTCAATCACCAAGCCAGTCTCTACTTGTATATCTATTTTCATATATCTTATACATTTGAAAGTGCATGATGTATAATAAAAAGGTGTTGTTGCTTTTTATGTGGTAGGGTCAAGACTGTGAGTAGTAGTAGAATGGTGAAGATGCAGCATAAAAGTGTGGTTTAAAAGATATTGAGATAAGGTGTTAGTGACTACGCTACTTTTTATAAGTCTCTAGAGAGGTACAGTTGAAATATGCCAAATCATTTTTGGTGTTTGCTTCAAATTTGAATATGTTCTGTGAATTTTTGAGGTGTGCATAGTGTTATGATACAGACATATGCATGTATGCTTTTAGGAAGTTGCACGTTTTCAGGCACTCAGGCACAACCATAGTGCTACTCCAATCACCCAGGCAGTACCCATGCACTTATAAAATCACCCAGGCACTTTCTATGTACTCTTGTAATCTCCCAGATATTACCTCTCGACTCATGCAATCACCCAGGCATTATCTATGTACTCTTTAATCCCCCAGACATTACCTTTGCACTCATGCAATCACCAATGCATTAGCTATACCCGGATTCAATCACCCAGGCACTACCCTTGCACTCCTCCAATCACCTTGTCAGGATCTATGCACTCTTCCAATCACTTATCCAGTACTGATGCACTTATAAAATCACTCAGGCACTACCTATGCACTTATGCAGTCACCCAGGCACTACCCTAGTACTCCTCCAATCATCCAGGCACTACCCTTGTTCTCATGCAATCACCCAGGCACTACCCATGCACTCCTTCAATCACCCAGCCAGCTACTCCCTGTAAGTCTTTCGCATCATCCCAGCCACTACCTATGCACTTATAAATATAACCCAGGCACTACTTTTGCACTCCTTGAATCACTCAGGCACTACAATAGTACTACTCCAATCACCTAGTGCAGTATCCATGCACTTATAAAATCACCTAGGCACTTCCTATGTACTCCTGAAATCCTCCAGACATTACCTGTGCACTCATGCAATCACCTGACATTACATATGTATTCCTCTAATCCCCCAGACATTACATCTGCAATCATGCAATCATGAATGCATTAGCTATACACTTGTTTAATCACCTGGGCAGTACTGTTGCACTCCTTCAATTACCCTGTGAGGATCTATGCACTCCTCCAGTCACTTAGCCAGTGCCCATGCACTTATAAAATCACCTAGGCAGTAGCTGTACACTTCTCCAATCACTCAGGCACTACCACTCTACTTCTCCAATCACCCAGGCAGTACTGATGCACTTATAAAATCACCCAGGCACTTCCTATGTACTCTTGTAATCCCCCAGATATTACTCTCTTAACTCATGCAATCACCCAGGCATTACCTATGTACTCCTTAATCCCCCAGACATTACCCCTGCATTCATGCAATCACCAATGCATTAGCTATACACTGATTTAATCACACAGGCACTACCCTTGCACTCCTCCAATCATCCTATTTGGATCTATGCACTCCTTCAAAGACTTAGCAAGTACCCATGCACTTATAAAATCACTCAGTTACTACCTATGCACTTATGCAATCACCCAGGCACTACCGTCGTAGTACTCCAATCACCCAGGTACTACCCTTGTTATCATACAAACACCCAGGCACTACCCCTGCATTCCTTCAATCACCCAGTCAGTCTCTACTTGTATATGTATTTTCATATGTCTTACACATTTGAAAGTGCATGATGTATAATAATAAAAAGGTGTTGTTGCTTTTTATGTGGTAGGGTCAAGACTGTGAGTAGTAGTAGAATGGTGAAGATGCAGCATAAAAAGTGTGGTTTAAAAGATATTGAGATAAGGTATTAGTGACTACACTACTTTTTATAAGTCTCTAGAGAGGTACTGTTGAAATATGCCAAATCATTTTTGGTGTTTGCTTCAAATTTGAATATGTTCTGTGAATTTTTGAGGTGTGCATCAGTGTTATGATACAGACATATGCATGTATGCTTTCAGGAGTAGTTGCACTTTTCCACTCACTCAGGCACTACCACAGTGCTACTCCAATCACCCAGGCAGTACCCATGCACTTATAAAATCACCCAGGCACTTTCTATGTACTCTTGTAATCTCCCAGATATTACCTCTTAACTCATGCAATCACCCAGGCATTATCTATGTACTCTTTAATCCCCCAGACATTACCTTTGCACTCATGCAATCACCAATGCATTAGCTATACCCTGATTCAATCACCCAGGCACTACCCTTGCACTCCTCCAATCACCCTGTCAGGATCTATGCACTCTTCCAATCACTTAGCCAGTACCGATGCACTTATAAAATCACTCAGGCACTACCTATGCACTTATGCAATCACCCAGGCACTACCCTAGTACTCCTCCAATCATCCAGGCACTACCCTTGTTCTCATGCAATCACCCAGGCACTACCCTTGCACTCCTTCAATCACCCAGCCACTACCCCTGAAGTCCTTCGATCACCCAGCCACTACCTATGCACTTATAAAATCACCCAGGCACTACTTTTGCACTCCTTGAATCACTCAGGCACTACAATAGTACTACTCCAATCACCTATGTAGTATCCATGCACTTATAAAATCACCTAGGCACTTCCTATGTACCCCTGAAATCCTCCAGACATTACCTGTGCACTCATGCAATCACCAGGCATTATGTATGTATTCCTCTAATCCCCCAGACATTACTTCTGCAATCATGCAATCATGAATGCATTACCTATACACTGGTTTAGACACCTAGGCAGTGCTCTTGCACTCCTCCAATCACCCTGTGAGGATCTATGCACTCCTTCAATCACATGGCCAGTGCCCTTGCACTAATAAAATCACTTAGGCAGTACCTTTACACTTCTCCAATCACTCAGGCACTACCACACTACTTCTCCAATCACCCAGGCAGTACTGATGCACTTATAAAATCACCCAGGCACTTCCTATGTACGCTTGTAATCCCCCAGATATTACTCCTTAACTCATGCAATCAGCCAGGCATTACCTATGTACTCCTTAATCCCCCAGACATTACCCCTGCACTCATGCAATCACCAATGCATTAGCTATACACTGGGTTAATCACCTAGGCAGTACCCTTCCACTCCTCCAATCATCCTATGAGGATCTATGCACTCCTCCAATCACTTAGCAAGTACCCATGCACTTATAAAATCACTCAGTTACTACCTATGCACTTATGCAATCACCCAGGCACTGCCGTCGTAGTACTCCAATCACCCAGGTACTACCCTTGTTGTCATACAATCACCCAGGCGCTACCCCTGCATTCCTTCAATCACCCAGCCAGTCTCTACTTGTATATGTATTTTCATATGTCTTATACATTTGAAAGTGCATGATGTATAATAAAAAGGTGTTGTTGCTTTTTATGTGGTAGGGTCAAGACTGTGAGTAGTAGTAGAATGGTGAGGATGCAGCATAAAAGTGTGGTTTAAAAGATATTGAGATAAGGTGTTAGTGACTACGCTACTTTTTATAAGTCTCTAGAGAGGTACAGTTGAAATATGCCACATCATTTTTTTGTGTTTGCTTCAAACTTGAAGTTTGTTCTGTGAATTTTTGAGGTGTGCATAGTGTTGTGATACAGACATATGCATGCATGCTTTCAGGATGTTGCACTTTTTCACTCACTCAGACACTACCACAGTGCTACTCCAATCACCCAGGCAGTACCCATGCACTTATAAAATCACCCATGCATTTTCTATGTACTCTTGTAGACACCTAGATATTACCTCTAAACTCATGCAATCACCCAGGCATTATCTATGTCCTCTTTAATCCCCCAGACATTACCTTTGCACTCATGCAATCACCAATGCATTAGATATACCCTGATTCAATCACCCAGGCACTACCCTTGCACTCCTCCAATCACCCTGTCAGGATCTATGCACTCTTCCAATCACTTATCCAGTACCGATGCACTTATAAAATCACTCAGGCACTACCTATGCACTTATGCAGTCACCCAGGCACTACCCTAGTACTCCTCCAATCATCCAGGCACGACCCTTGTTCTCATGCAATCACCCAGGCACTACCCTTGCACTCCTTCAATCTCCCAGCCACTACCCCTGAAGTCCTTCGATCACCCAGCCACTACCTATGCACTTAAAATATCACCCAGGCACTACTTTTGCACTCCTTGAATCACTCAGGCACTACAATAGTACTACTCCAATCACCAAGGCAGTATCCATGCACTTATAAAATCACCTAGGCACTTCCTATGTACTCCTGAAATCCCCCAGACATTACCTGTGCACTCATGCAATCACCAGGCATTACGTATGTATTCCTCTAATCCCCCAGACATTACTTCTGCAATCATGCAATCATGAATGCATTAGCTATACACTGGTTTAATCACCTAGGCAGTACCCTTGCACTCCTCCAATCACCCTGTGAGGATCTATGCACTCCTCCAATCACTTAGCCAGTGCCCATGCACTTTTAAAATCACGCAGGCAGTACCTTTACACTTCTTCAATCACTGAGGCACTACCACACTACTTCTCCAATCACTCATGCAGTACCCATACACTTATAAAATCACCTTGGCACTTCCTATGTACTCTTGTAATCCCCCAGATATTACCACTCAACTCATGCAATCACCCAGGCATTACCTATGTACTCCTTAATCCCCCAGACATTACCCCTGCACTCATGCAATCACCAATGCATTAGCTATACACTGATTCAATCACCCAGGCACTACCCTTGCACTCCTCCAATCATCCTGTCAGGATCTATGCACTCCTCCAATCACTTAGCAAGTACCGATGCACTTATAAAATCACTCAGTTACTACCTATGCACTTATGCAATCACCCAGGCACTACTCGTAGTACTCTTCCAATCATCCAGGTACTACCCTTGTTCTCATACAATCACCCAGGCACTACCCCTGCATTCCTTCAATCACCCAGCCACTACCCCTGAAGTTCTTTGATCACCCAGCCACTACTTATGCACTTATAAAATCACCCAGGCACTACTTTTGCACTCCTTTAATCACTCAGGCACTACAATAGTACTACTCCAATCACCAAGGCAGTATCCATGCACTTATAAAATCACCCCAGCACTACCTTTGCACTTCTCCAATCACTCAGGCACTACCTTAGTACTCCTGCAATGACATGTATGATATGTATCAAAATGCATATGCAATTAGAGATATACCTTGGTTACAAGACCTACCTCAATCACAATATAATGCAGGCGTTAAAGGTTGACAGACTGCACTTTAGATTTGATTTGGGTAGCAGTACAGAAATCCTTTAGTTGTGGTCTGTGATTCCATTGTATAGGTTGTAATGTCTTCTAATTGTAGGAATTCTGCAGTGTCCGACATAGCTTTGAATGAAATTAAAGATATTTCTTTAATTATACATGACAATATTTGTATATAATTATTTTAATAATATTAAACTATTTAACAAAACTATTTTAAATTGTCTTTGTTTTCAGATATTCACCATTATTAGTAATAAAGATTGAGTATGGCAAGAAAATATCAAAAGAAAACAAAAGAAAAAAACAGTACTATTTAAATCAGAGAAAAAAGCAGAAATTAGATGAAGTACAATATGTGACATTGAAGAAAAAGACTTCTGGTAAGAGAACTAAAGAATTTGTTAAAAGACTCTTAAAGAATGTAATGATTTTTCAAAATGGAGAAAAGAGAAAGAAAAGTTGTACAACAAATCAGAAGGAAACGAAAAAAGGCCAAATTAATGGAAAATTAGGTTATGGGAAAACAATCTATGTTGAAACAAGGATGAAGCAATTTAAAGACATTAGAAAGAGAATGTATAAAAGTAGAGTACTACAAAATGTATTGAAATATTGCAAAAAATATAAAAAAGATCAGTATTTTACAAGAAAAAGAACAGATTGAAAATGTAGTTGAAAAGGCTTTTGAATTGAAAAGAAAATTGTTTATATTAGTATTAAAGAGAGTGAAAACATTGAATAAAATAATGCACTTTATGAAGGAGAAAAGTAAAAGAAAAAGACTGGTTAATAGAATTAACTTTTGCAAAATCTTTTCTGGTGAATGGAAGCACACTTCTAGTACTGAACCTTTTTTTAATGAAGAAAGATATTTTCAACAAAATTCATTAGTTCATGCAGTTGATACCAGTGGTCGTTGTTATGAGGTTAAAAACGGTTGTCCAATTGAAAAAGAAAAGATGGTTCCTAGAAATGTGGAAGAAGTAATAGCTGAAGAAGTTCAAGGGAGACGTACACAAGCTCCAGTGTATAAATGGGATTGTAGTAGTATTTGTAGTTTACGACAGGAATCTATTGATGTATTCCGAAATTTTTTACGAGATTATGCTAAAAAAAGTGTTAAACAGAAGATTAAGATGATGCAAGGACTAGATCCTTGTAAAGTGAGAAAATATACTAACTTGCAGGGTCATTCTCTGGCTTGTCTTTCTAGAAAGGTGTGTCAAAGTACTTTTCATCATTTAAGAATGTTAGCAGTACATCACTCAGAAATGTGGAAGTTAGTAAGAAGATTGTACTACATAAAAAGTCCTGCATTATCTCTAAATGGAATAAACACAGCTCTTTTGCATGGTTCAGTGTTGGATGTAAAACAAAGTTTCTGATATACAGTTTTGTTTCTTTGGTCCTCAAGAGGAGAGTAGAGAAAGTGAGAGTTTGATAAGTGTAGGTGTTGAAGAAGAGGTGGAAGATAGTACTACTGTGAAGTTTGCAGAAGAAATTACAAAGTTTAAGGTAGTTTCTTGTGAAAAACCAAACTATGGGGGTCATTACGATGGCGGTCGGAAAAGCTACCCGACCGCCATGGTAGCGGAAACTCACTGCCCGCCGCTACCGCTGGAAAACCGACGGCCAGATTAGGATCCTCGGCGGTAAAAATCCAACCGTGGCGGAAAGGAGACCCGAGAAACCTCCCGTCCCGTGCGGAGGAGCCTGAAACCCGTCCGCGGCGTTCGGAATCGCTGCGGAAACAGCACAAACCACCGCAACCACAGTGGAGACACCGCCATGGAAATTATGATATCCCCGACATGACTGCGGTGCAGATCGCTGTTTACGACCGCCGCGGTCGACAATAGTGAGGAATGAGAGAGCCCGCGGAAGCGCCGTAGCATAGCCACCGCTGCGTACGCTCCATGAAAGAAATGGCGGTCGGAAAAAATACACACAACATGCCCACAAAGTGCATCAAGCAAACAAGTCATGCACCCAAAAACACCTAACACACCCATGGTCAACTCAAAAACTACAAATCCCAGGACGACACACACACCACACCTGCAACCAATACCCCATCCTGACACACCCACATAGCCCAGTATAAATCCAGCCCCCTACCAGACCACAATCCTTTGCAAAACTCCAGAACTGAAGGGACATACACCACAGCTGACAGGAGAGGCAAATCTGCATAACACACACACACACATCACCACCACCACCACTACTTCTATACCTGCACCTCTAACCCCTTTGCACATCACACACCATACACATCACCACCACCACCTCAACACTTGCACCTCAAACACCTTGGCACATCACACACCATGTCACCACAGAAAATGCCCAAATTCACTGACAGTGAGTTGAGGGTCCTGGTAGATGAGATAATCCGGGTAGAACCCCAATTGTTTGGTAACCTGGTACAACAGACACCAGTAGCCACAAGAACGCTAATGTGGAGAAGGATAGTAGATAAGGTAAATGCAGTAGGGACCTTGCCACGCAATAGAAATGAAATTATGAGGCGCTGGCATGATCTGAAGGCAGTGGTCAAGAAAAAGAGAGCCAAGAACCATGAGCTGGCTAACAGGACAGGCAGTGGCCCTCCCGTTCCACTCAAGACATTCACCGAATGGGAGGAGAAGGTGCTTGGCATACTGCATCCAGAGAGTCTCACAGGAATACCCGGGGGAATGGAGGCTGGTAAGTACAAACACATGCCTAACATCACACTGACATGTACTGTCTTGCACCACTACTAAGCTATACCTCCCAGGTACAAATGCAGTCATGAGCACCATACTGTCACCAACACATCTCTCACACATTAATCCAACAGTCCCTCAGGTTCACCTCAAAGGTAGCTACAAACATCACCATGGGTACATGTTTACATGCTGCCAGCACTACAACTCCCACCAGGCCCCCTTGTCCTACAGATGTGCAAGATGGAGCCCTGACCCCCCCCCCCCATGTGGCAGCCATTACATTGCTTACCTTAACCTAACAGGTAGGTAGCCATCCTCATAGGGGGGTATGTGTGTGCTTTGGAAGTCTGCACTACAACTCCCACCAGGCCCCCTTGTCCTACAGATGCGCAAGATGGAGCACTCCCCACAACCATGTGGCAGATAATGAATGTGACTCCTCAAACTGACTGGTAGGTAACCATTTCAACTGGGAGTGGTGTGTGGAATTGGTGACACTGCAGTACAACCCACAACAGGCCCACTTCTTCAACAGATCAGCATGATGGAGCACTTGTCCCACTCATAGGCATGTTACGTTTGTTCCCCCACACATCACACCATACCACTTTGTCCACAGTCACCTACACAAATTATTCTAAACAGTCGTATTGTACTCAGCATGCACAAGTCTCACTGCAAAAATTTCCCACATTGTGTCTACTGTGCCAGGCATCACACACTGCAACACTAACACCTATCATGCTTCCCTGCAGCAGTGTCTGGCAGGTTGGTTGTCAAAGTGCTAATCACCCATGTCATACCACAGTGTTGCAATGTAAACAGTGGAAGTGCAGATTACCAAAAAACTCCACTGGACCTGGGACTCACACTGCTAAACTATGCACATCCCAACTGTCTTACAACAGACCCAGCTGCCACAGTGCTGCACTGAATTGCATAACAAGAGTACCTTGTCTGACTAAAATGCACAAATGTGTCTGCGTGGGACCAGCAATGTGTGTATGCATTGACAATGGTCACATCTCACACTGTCTGTCTGAACAGTGCTGGTATAGTCTGGCCCCAAAAGCACACATTGCCTGCACATGGATGACTGTATCTTACAAACACACCACTGTTGATGACAACATGTAAGTGTATGGATGCCCCGGAACAACTGCATCACCAGTACTTTGATCATGTTCTCAGGTCCACAAATCCCATGAAACCATGATAGTGTGGAAATGTTTGCTGGGTGAGATGTTCAACCTGCTGTATGTCACCACAGTGATAGGAGCCTATACCCCATGCCCTATTTTGCCAGCAAATGTTGGGGGAGTGAACCCCACACCCAGATAGTTGGGACAACAGTGATGGTGGGGCCACACCCCATGCCCTAATGTGATGTGAAAACTTTTGGTACTGAAACCCACACACACCTTCTGCTCACCACAGGCACGTTCCTCCCAAGAATGACTCTTAAGTCACATAGCCATGTCATTGCTCACCTTCACGTCAACCGGTAGGTAGCCATCTTCACACGGAGATGGTGTTGTGGTGTTGGCAAATTGTCCCACAAATCCCACTATGCATGCTGTCCCACCCCTGAGTAGGATGGGCCACTCCACCCCCAATCAGAAACATGTGGCAGGCATTGTATGCCACCCACTCAACTAACAGGTAGATAACCGCATCTCACAGGTCGGGGTGTGTGGGGGTGGGAAGCTTGCACAACAACTCACACAAGCCCACATGAACTCCAGCCCCCAAGACTGATAACACCCTCGCACTAAGATGCATGTGTCAGTCATTGCAATGTCCACTTCCAAATCACTGGTAGGTAGACATATCATCCTGACTTGTCCCACACTGGACCAAGTTGGAAGCCTTCCTCACACACACACAGAGAGGTCTTACAAATACAAGCACAAAACAGCAAACAGAACATATCACCAGCCACTACATGCAGCCAGATATGCCTCACGACAAGCATGGTGGCATAGGACACCAGGCCTCACATTGCACAACTGCACACCCAGATAGCATTGGCCACTATAGTGTGCACACACCTAAGCAAATGAAACCATGACAGCAACCAAAGTGTGACATTCAGATCCACATGTAGATGTAACTCAGTGCACAACCCTGCACACCACTGCATGCCATCTGAAAATGGCAGGGGTCCAGACCAGCAAGGACCAAATGAAAGCAAAGAAAGCATGGCTGGAAGTGCAAATACAGATATGTACACCACATGCCAAAGGTATGGATGCAACTACAATGTTCCCCCAATGTGCAGAGAAAACGGCTGCAAGGGCACAACAAGTGACATACATGCGTAACAGGATCACATATGATTAAACACTCACTAGATGCCAACATGAACCTGTCAATGTAAAAAATGTAAATTGTGCATGTCATGTCTTGCCAACTCCCAATATGGACGAGTAATGCATGTACCTCAACAGCTTGTAAAGCATCACTGGATGTCGGTAACTGCAAATTAGATCAGTGAACAACTGCTGGATGTACAAACAGTTGATGTAACAGTGCGAACAGAAGCTTTGCTGGTTGCAACACAATGACCATTTCTCATCTGACCCACAGGTGACCAAGAACTCACTGCAGAGGACGACACCACCAACCTGCAGAGCCAGTCCCCCACCCCGGAACAGAGACTACTGGATGAAGACTCCCTGGATTCCTTGGATGAGGAGCCCCAAGCCAGCACATCTGTTGTGGCAGGCCGCAACCAGGCCCAGGCACCCATTGTCCCCACAACCACATCTGCTGCAACCCATGACCTTCCCCAGACAGCTGTTGTCACGGCCTGTGTGGCAACCACTACCACCACCACCACCACCACAGCTGCCCGCAACACCCTCCCTGCCCCAGGTGATGAGCACCCCACGACATCTACTGAGGAGGCCAGGGAGAGGATGCAGCGGAGCAATGTGGGGAGCCAACAGGCCCGTGGCAGCAGTGTAGGTGGGAGGGGCAGGGTCATGCAGAGGGGAACTGAGCCTGGGACGGAAGCCCTGTCCCACATCAACAGAGTCCTTGGGGCATACGAACAGGCCCAGGGACGAATGGGCCGGTCTGAGGAAGATTCTCGGGAGCTCCTCCTGCTGATGAGGTCCATGGACACCCGCATGGGACAAATTGTGGACCTCTTGGGACAGCTAATGGCGGTTCTGAGGGACAGGCCAGCGCAATATTCAACACCTCCGCCTCCCCTGATGGGCAGCAGGATGACAGTACATCATCCTCCCCTGCGTCCACAGAGGGGGTGAGTCCTCAGACACCACTGCCCCTGCAGCACAGGCCCCTCCAGTTAAGCGCAAAAGGGGCCGTCCAAGGAAAGGCCAGGAGGCATCAAGTGCCAAAGCACCTGCCAAAGGCAAGTCCCGGAGCCAGCCATGATGGCAGACCACTGCACCACTGCATTTACCTTTTGGACTATCCTTCCCCACACTGCCATGTGAATGGCATCTGTCTGTTGGACTGGGTCTCCACATCACTGTGGTGACTACTCAATTATCTCATCTACCATGACCGTCAACTCATTTCTTCAAATTCCCCCATGTACATTTTCTCGACCCTCACATGTCACAATTGTAAATAAATACACCTTACACACATGTTGTTGTGTCTGCTCCGTCTTTAATACAGGATGTGCAACCTTCACCGTGATGTAAATGTCCCAGGGAAATGGAATGTAGGTAGGCAAGGAGAGGCTGAAGGGACCTAGGAAAAACATTAGAACAAGAGTCACTTGTTTTGGTGTGGCATCACACACATCACACAACACTTGTCAACAAGGTACTCCAATCTTCACACATTACACAGAGCAACAGTCGCCATGGAGACATCCTGTATCTGTGTCAAACTACCCTATCCCACAAACATTGCCAACCAGCAAGGAGTGAACACAAGGCTGCAGTCACCAAGCTCACATACACCCTCACAGCAACTGCAACACCATCAGACCATGTGTCCCTCCTACATCGTCACTCACCTTCAAGTGAAGTAGCGGTTGATGAGCTGTTGACGCATGTCGACACCTTCCTCCTCTCCACTGTCCTCGTCACTGGACCCGGGTTGGTTTGCAGGCGGGGGCCTTGGCTGCTCATCATCATCCAGGATCAGGGGTATTGCCTTGCGAATGGCCAGGTTGTGGAGCATGCAGCATGCCACGACTATCTGACACACCTTCCTTGGCGAGTACATCAGGGCACCTCCGGTACGGTCCAGGCAGCGAAATCGTGACTTTAGGAGACCAAATGTACGCTCTATTACACGCCGTGTCCTCCCATGGGCATCATTATATCGCACATCAGCTGCTGTCACAGGATTCCGCAGTGGGCTCAGCAACCACGGACGGTTAGGATATGCAGAGTCACCTGGGTGTGAGAAACACAGATTAACCTTGATGTTCCACAATGCCACAGGACAGCATGTCACACACACACCACGCTACTCCACTATGCATACTCACCCACAAGCCATGCACGCTCAGGAAGCAGATTGGCCATCAGCTGCGGGACGATGCTGCTGCGCATGATGTGCGAATCATGGGCTGACCCGGGATACCTGGCACACACGTGGGAGATGATCATGTCCGCCCGGCACACCACTTGAACATTTACTGAGTGGTAATGCTTCCGATTTCTGTAAACTTGCTCACGTGCCTGTGGTGGCACAAGCCCAACATGTGTGCAATCAATGGCACCAACAACATGGGGGATGTGTCCAAGGGCATAAAAATCTCCCTTCACAGCCACCAACTCTGGCCCCCTGGGGAATTGAATGTATCTGTCCTTGTAGTTCATCATAGCTGACAGTACATCCCTCAGCACCATGCTGAACATCGGTTGTGACATCCCACCTGCGCTTGCTACCGTGTGCTGGAATGAGCCTGTCGCAAAGAAATGCAGGCACGCCATCACCTTTGAAGTCGCAGTGAAAGCTGTTGGATATGTGCGACGTGGCTGCAGGTGGGGCTCCAACATGGCACATAGGTTTTGTAGGGAAACTCTATCCAGCCTGAATTTGCGGATGATCTCTTCATTCTCCATGTCAGCCAGCACTGTGAATGGACGATGGATATTGGGCCTCCTCCTAGGTCAGATGAAAGTGCACATATGTCAATGAAACACACCATGAGATGTACAGGACATTTCACATTTCTACAGACACATTGCCAAATGTTACAGACTGCACCATCAACCAACAGAGCACTGCACAAGTCGGTACACATCAGGCACACTACTCGTACACTTGTCCCCTTACCCGCAGCAATGATCTGTGCACACCTCCTGCTCATTGGCATGCACAGTGGGATATGGCACCACATGTGTGCGCACACCTGTGAGTATTACCCCCAGCATATGTGTCAAACTACAATACTACCCTAGCACACCGTGCTGCTGTCCATGATACACCTCCCAACACAGGTTGCACATGGCACACATCAAGTACACACTGACCACAGGCTGAGCGTGGTGAACACGTGTGTGCATGTGCAGTAGACAATGTGACAGTCAATGATGCCCCTAGTTCACACAATGAGACAGCATTGTGCGTTACATTGCACCTACACACATTGACCATTAGCTACATATGCTATGCAACACAAAAACTGTACAGTCTACATGCCCTTACACATCACATGTGACATGTGCGTGTGTATGTGTCAATGCAATTTATCACATACACATATATGGCATGTGTAGGTGACATGGAGTTAAATGTCCCATTCGTTATGTTGGCCTCATGAGGGTCCTTTAATGTTGGATACACTGGGCACTGTTCATGTTGGGCTATGGATAGAGATGGATGACTCCATATGTGCAGCAAACCTGCTCCGCAAGTCCACGGACGGTCACTACAGGCACTGTATGTCACCCATCTGGCGGTGCCTACCGCCTGGCCCCTGTGGACTGTCACCGCCAATACCCCAGACACGATTGCGGTAGTCTCAGCCATATCTACATGTGTATATGGCGGTTGGCATGCACCGCTACCCAGCTCACGGTCACTACAGGCACTGTATGGCACCCATCTGGCGGTGCCTACCGCCTGGCCCCTGCGGACTGTCACCGCCAATACCCCAGACACGATCGCGGTAGTCTCAGCCATATCTACATGTGTATATGGCGGTTGGCATGCACCGCTACCCAGCTCACGGTCACTACAGGCACTGTATGGCACCCATCTGGCGGTGCCTACCGCCTGGCCCCTGCGGACTGTCACCGCCAATACCCCAGACACGATCGCGGTAGTCTCAGCCATATCTACATGTGTATATGGCGGTTGGCATGCACCGCTACCCAGCTCACGGTCACTACAGGCACTGTATGGCACCCATCTGGCGGTGCCTACCGCCTGGCCCCTGCAGACTGTCACCGCCAATACCCCAGACACGATTGCGGTAGTCTCAGCCATATCTACATGTGTATATGGCGGTTGGCATGCACCGCTACCCAGCTCACGGTCACTACAGGCACTGTATGGCACCCATCTGGCGGTGCCTACCGCCTGGCCCCTGCGGACTGTCACCGCCATGGACCATGCCCTGGCAGGCAATGGGAAGCACCCTCGCGGTAGCCTGATGCAATTTTGAAGATAGCGGTAGGCGTGTTCAGCAACCGCGTAGCCGGTCATTGGAAGCATTCAAAAGATGCACCACCGCGGTAGCGCGCGCCTGGCCCATGCGGTGTGTCACCGCCATGGTCCATGCCCTTGCAGCCAATGGGACGCACAGTAGCGGTTGCTTCATATGGATTTGAAAATCGCGGTAGGCGTGCACCGCCACCGCGGAGGCGGATATTGGATGATTTCAAAAATAGCAGACCTGGTACACCAATTGCAGCGGCGTGGGACCACTGACACAGCACCAGGGGCCTATATATGTGTGGGAGGGTGCCCCACATTTCCACTGCTACCAGGGACTGCTGCCTGCCACCCTCCACCCTCCACCTGCTGCTGCTGTCTCCAGGGACTGCTGCCTGCCACCCTCCACCTGCTGCTGCTGTCTCCAGGGACTGCTGCCTGCCACCCTCCACCTGCTGCTGCTGCCTCCAGGGACTGCTGCCTGCCACCCTCCACCTGCTGCTGCTGTCTCCAGGGACTGCTGCCTGCCACCCCTGAACTCCACCTGCTGCTGCTGCCACCTGTCCACAGTGTTGTCGAGGACACAGAAGATCCGGCCAGTCCCTTCACCAGCGAGGAGCTGGAGGTCCTGGTGGACGGGGTGCTTGCACAGTACCCAAGGCTCTATGGTGCCCCTAATGTCGTGGTAAGTCTCCAACAGTGTGAGTGAGAGTGCAGGGGGGCACACGTGAGGTGGAGGTGCTGCAGTATGTGTCAGTGAGTGTGGGGCTCTGACATGCACTGCCTAGCATGTTTTCTCCAGGGGGAAGGGCTGTGTAGCCTCTTTCACACGTTTCCCTGCATGCCCATCCAGATTTGAGGGACATGTATTGTCCTGTCAGCCATACAGTGAAGCAGCAAATTGGTAATGCAGGAGTCAGGCCAGTGATTGCTTGTGTGAATGGCTGTGTGGGTCCCAAATGTCCTCTCAGTGTCAGCCCACCTGGCCTGCACAGTCGCCGCCCAATCCCACAAGTACACATCACTGCATGTACAGTGTGTTCCATGTGTCTTTTGTTCACACATCTTCATCAAAGAGCCATCTCAGCCCTGTAGATTGCACACGACAAGCCTTGAGACAAGGGTGTGTGTATGAGAGTTGATGTCACTGTATGTGAGCTCCATGACACAGTGAGCCATTCACAGGGCTGAGGACATTGGGTGCTGCGCAGTGTTGGACACAGTGAGTCCACCAACAACCATGTGTTGCTATCTAATCTATGTGTTGCTCTAGCTAACAGCGGACAGTAGATGTGGGCAGACTACACATTGCTTGATGTGCTGGCATCCTGCATGTGAATGGGATGTACAGGTACTGTGTCCACCCTCCCACCTTCATGGATTCACGTGTGGTTCTCCAATGCCGTTGTACCATGTGCCATGCATTCTTGGCTCTGTTACACATATCTGTTGATTTGGGATGAGTGAGTATCGTGCCACTGTATTGAGAGATTTTGGTAGTATACACTGTGTCACTGATGTATTACCCCTCTTGTCTCCCATGCCTGCAGCTGAAAGTCCACCAGCGTAAAGCCGTGTGGAGGGCCATTGCCTCCAAGGTGCGTGATCTGGGTGTGTCAAACCGACGGCGCAGCCACTGTCATAAAAGGTGGGACGACATCTGCCGGCTGAGCAAGAACGTGGCCGAGATGACGCTGGGGCTGCTCCCTCGGAGCGGCAGGTTGGCCCGACGCACCATGACACCACTAATGGCCCGCATCTTGGCCGTAACACAGCCTGAGTTGGATGCACAATTGAAGGAGCATCAGCAGCAAGCTAGGGGTGAGTATTTGTTGACGGGTGGCTTTGGCAGGGAGTGGCTGCATGTGTCCACAGATTGGACAAACTCTGAGCTATGTGAAGTGGGTAGTGTGATGCAGTGGATTGTAAGTGGCGTCTGTGCTGGGTGCATCTGACATGCATTTGTCCCACCTGTACTCACTGATGTGATCTGCGCAATGTGCATTGCCATTGCATTCAAAGCTGTGGCATTCAGGTACCTTGTGCAGTGGGGTACTGTGTGAATTCATATTGATGTTGACGGCAGTGTGCCTAATCTGAGTGTGTTTCAATCAATGCGTGCAATGCCTGACAGCAGATTTCAGCTAGCTACAACTTCTGAGGACAATGTGCTACAGTACTTGTGCCCGTGCAAGCAACATGGTGGCTGGCATGCGCTAATGGCCATTGTGGGCTATTATGTTGTGGTCTGTGTGTGGTGCTCCCCTACTGCTCCATCCATGTACGTAATTGACACCATGTTGTGGTGTTCATCCTTGCCATCCTCAGCACCCTGTGTGGTCAGAGAGATTTTTGTGCCTGTGTCTGAAGTGGGCCACAGGCAGGATGGTGTGCTGTGTGAGTCACCGGGATCACTTATGGCTGGATTTGTTCTTTACATGCACTGTTGGGTTGATAATTGAGGTGGCAATGTATATTTAGTCAGGGTGATGTGCAACGTGGATAACACATCTTCTTGAATGGTGATTTACTTGCACATGTTACTTCAGTTGGTGCCACTCCACTAACACTACATCTCTCTCCCATGTAGCATCTCCCGTGTGCGTTGAGGGACAGGGGACGGACACCAGCGGTGAGGCATCCAGTGCAACAGCCGCACCGGAGCAGAGTGACACAGATGTGACCAGCGCCGAGGAGGGGGACAGGAGTCTGCTGGAGGAATCACAACCCGAGACGCAAAGCTCTACGTCATCTGACGCCAGCGGTGACGCATCCATGTTGGGGGCCACAGGGAACGGGGACTCTGCCTCCTCTTCCGCCACACAGCATCCAGTGCCCAGCCTCCCATCTACTTCCACTGGTGCTGCCCGTGTTCGCACAAGTCGAAAGGGAAGAGTGTCCTTCACCCCAGGCACTGCTGCCCCGGCCCATGTCAGCCCTGCAGCCCTCAGTGCTGAGTCAGTAGAGCTATTGCGCCAGCTGTGTGTGGGGCAGACAGCTCTCCTCAATGCCTTCCTAGACCACGATAAAAAGTTGGGCCAGGTGATAGCTTTCATGGAGGGCATACATTCGGATGTGGGTGGGCTACACCGGACTGTGCAGTCATTGTCCTCAACAGTGACGGCAGCCCTGCAACAGGCACATTCTCAGGGAGCAGCTCCTGTCCCTTTGTCCACCGTCCTGTCAGTGTGCACCTCTGATGACAGTGACAATGCTCAACAGACCCCAAAGTCCAGATACAGCACACGCAGCACACAGCAGCAGCAACAGCCCAAACGGTCCAGGCCGCAGACACCATCCCCACAGAAAACTAAGACCACCCCAGAGCACAGAGATAAAAGCCCGTCAGGCAACACCAAGGGCCAGAGGGCCAAGAAACAGGCCTCAGGGTCATCCCCCGCCAAGGACTCTCCTGTCCCAAGGACCGCTCGCAAAGAAGACAGTTTCCCTGCCCACTGAGGAGGTGTTACCTGCAAGGCTTACACTGGATGAGGGCCCTATGGCTGATCCACCCACAACCTCCACTCCCATCCCGAGCCCTGTGAATCAGGCACAAGGGGGCACTGTAGGGGCTAAACATGGTAGACAGGGTTTGGAAGGGCGGAAGCAAGCCCCAGGGAAGCGCACAGCTGGATCCAGCATGTCCCCAGAGGGGGCCCAGAGTCAGCACCAGGAGCAGGTTTGGTGGTGGGGTTACCTGTTGTGTCCACACCAGTTCACATTAGTCCCCAGACAGGGAAGCCTTTCAGGATCCCCAAGAAGTGGAAAGGCACCCCTCCACAATCTCCTGCACACACTGGGTCTCACCACAGCATCAGTCCACCTCCCTGTGATACCACCCCACCTGGTCCAAGCAGCCCTCCAGCTTCCCAAGCCAGAGATGTCTCTTCCACAGATGTTCCTCACACTCCCCGGGGCAGTCCTCCTACTGACCGCGACACACAGTCACCTCCAAGTCCGACAGACAGCCACATCTGAGTGGTAGTCACCCTCACACACCTGTCTGTCCACAGCGGTGTCTGTGATGCCCATTGTTATCCCGATGACTCTGTTGCTGAGCATGGCATGGTATAGTCGCACACATTCCCTGTGCAGCTTCTGATGTAACTACTCTGCACATTGTACTTGCCTTGTTGTTCACTGCTGTTTGCCCCTTGCCTGTGCAGCTTCTCATGTACCTCACCTGCACTGTGTCCTGGCCACTGGCCTTGTTGTTCACTGCTGTTTGCCCCTTGCCTGTGCAGCTTCTCATGTACCTCACCTGCACTGTGTCCTGGCCACTGGCCTTGTTGTTCACTGCTGTTTGGCCCTTGCCTGTGCAGCTTCTCATGTACCTCACCTGCACTGTGTCCTGGCCACTGGCCTTGTTGATCACTGATGTTTGCCCCTTGCCTGTGCAGGATCTTGTGTGCCTCACCTGCACTTTGGACTGGCCACTGGCCTTGCTGTTCACTGCTGTTTGCCCCTTGCCTGTGCAGCTTCTCATGGACTTCATCTGCACTTTGGACTGGCCACTGGCCTTGCTGTTCACTGCTGTTTGCCCCTTGCCTGTGCAGGATCTCATGTACCTCACCTGCACTTTGGACTGGCCACTGGCCTTGCTGTTCACTGCTGTTTGCCCCTTGCCTGTGCAGCTTCTCATGGACTTGACCTGCACATTGGACTGGCCACTGGCCTTGTTGCTCACTACTGTTTGCCCCCTGCCTGTGCTGCTTCTGATGTGACTACCCTGAACATTGTACTTGCCTTGTTGATCACTACTGTTTGCCCCCTGCCTGTGCAGCTTCTGATGTAACTACTCTGTACATTGTAGTGGCCACTGGCCCTGCAGTTGCCCACATTTGTTATCTATCTATGCACAAGTGTGAATAAAGACAGTTGTTCCTGTTGTCAGTTCTGTTAGTGTAATTTCTCAATAAAACTGTTTCTGTGTGTGCATGGTTTACTGTGTCACATGCTCAGTATGGCACTTCAACATTGGCAATGGGTTGTCTCACGTTTCCATGTTTTTGCAGGGGTGACAGGGACTTCAATTCTTCCTGACTCTTATACTTGTGGGTGCAGTGAAGGTGGTTTTTGAAAATGTTCTTGTTGTCATCATCCTTCTTTGTCCATGTTGTCTATGTGTGTAGACATGTCATGTTTGGAGGCAATGTCAGCACAGGGTGGGAGTTTATGCACAGGCTTTCATGCAGGTTGGCACGGGTCATGGTGTCTGTGTGAGCTTACTTACTGTGTGCCCAGCAGTGTATGTGTACGGTCCTCTTGTGGTGGTCAGTAATCCTGGTCCCATGCCTTACTTCCAAAGTGTACACTTTGGTGGTGGAGAAGTGTGTGGTGTGAAGGGGGTGACTTTGTGGTGACTCTTGATGTGTGTGCACCTGCATTGTCAACTACACCCATGTGTCACCCTGGAGTGGTGTGCGTGTATGTGTACTTGTTGTGCCCTGCAATTGTGATTTGGTGCACATGGGAGTGTTGTGTGCTGCTGATGTGAGAGGGGGGATGTGTGACGTATCCTACTTGTGCTTCTCAATCATGGAGTGTGTGAATGGGGCCTGTGTGTTGTGGTGCAGAGATGCTCTTGTCAGGTAATTGCATACCTATGTGTGTCTGTTCAGTATTTGACTTCATGGCCTTCCTCTCATCCCTGTGCCTTGACATGGGTGGCCTTGCTGTCTCCCTGAGTTGTTGAATTGAGGTGCTTGTGTTTTGGGTTGACTCACTGTGGCAGCCATGTGTGATTTGATGGGCTGTGGGTGTTCTCAGAGGTCTGTTGTCTTGCATGTGATGTACACATGCTTGATAGTTGTGTCCTTGTCCTTCCCTTTGTGGGCACATCACTTTAGCTTTCATGTATGTTGTCCTCCATTGCTGCTAGCATGTGGTCTGTGTATGTGGCTGTGAGGCAGGGTAGGGTGTGTCTGTGTAAGTTGGTAGGCTGTGTGTGCAGTGAATTGTTTGATCATCAATATGTGTGTGTGTGTACATTTTGTGCTGGAGCTCAGTGTTCTGGGCATGTGTGTGGTGTTGTTGTGGTGTGTGTGTTGGCTGGGGCCTGGCCTTCTGTGGTATGTGTTCCTGTGCAACAACTCCTGCTGTGGCTATCTCTGCAGTTGTTAGGGATGTGGGGCAGGGTGTGTATTCACCTGTGTTGTTGTTGTGCAGGAGTGGCACATGGCAGGCACATGATATGTACATTCAGGGAGAGGGCTAGTGTGTTGTGTTTTGAATGGTGGTTTTGTGTTGTTTGTACAGTGGCCATGGCTGGCGCTGGCACTGGCCTCTGCGTTGTGTGCATGTTTTCCTGCACACTGACCGCGGCGGTGACGACACCGGGACATTTGTTCATGATCGCGGAACATGGGTAGCCAGGATGTGGCGAAGGGGTTTTTGTGACAGGTGGGACATGTGTGGATGCAGTGATGGCTGTGTGCCTGTCCCCACAGGGGTGTCTGGTGTGGACATGCACCGTTTTCAAAGCCTTGACTTGTGTATTGTGTTGCATGCACAGTTGTGTGTGTACGTACCTGCGGCGGCGTCCGCGCCGGTCAATGACTTGCAGGTGGTGTATCAGATACAGCACTGGAAAGGCGTGTAGAGCTGGATCCATCGCGGTGTGGTCCCGGTGTCTATTTTCTTGCTCCTCTGTGGTGTCTCCGCCGTCTTTGGCTATACTGTTGCTCCGCCGCGGTGTGCTGCCCTTTTTCTGGCATCGTGATTTGTTCGGCGGACAGGTCGTCATTCCGCACGGCGGTTAGTGCTCATTGGCTCACTCCGCCGCGCTGGCGGGCGCACTTTGATGGCGGTCGGCGTCACACCGCAGTGGATGGGAAATGTCTCTGTCTAGACATGCTAATATTGTGGGTGTGAAGACCGCTGCCGGTGCGCGGTAAATGGAGTTTTCTACCACCACCAGCATCGCGGAGGTGCATCCGCCAGTCATCGTAATGGACCCCAATGTTTGTATTTGTTGTCGACGTACTCACTATAGAAGTCAAACTAGGAATGTAGATCTGTATTTAAAAAGTGAAAAGGAAAACAATGATAAATGGGAGCAATTTATTGCTTATTTGTTGGTGGAAGGTCGTTTTGAATTGGATAGTGATCAACGTATTTGTAAATATTGTTACAGCAAATTAGAAGAGAACAAAATGCCAGCTAGAACTGTACATAATAACTTAGAGTTGGTAGCTATTCCACCGGAACTGGTAGATTTAAATACATATGAGTCTATTCTTATTTAATCTGTGCACCCATTTCAGGCTATAGTTCGTATGGAGCCTAAAACAGGTAAGCTGCCTCCAACAGATTTACAAAGAGGTTTAAAAGGAAGAGTTGTGTATTTACCTTTAGATTTTAAGAACAATATTGAAACTGTTGGTATAGAGAGGGAGGAAGGTGAACCTGTAGTTATTCTAGTTAATGGTGTACCAACAAAGAGTCGGAAAATATGGCAAGAGTTAGTAGATGTCACCAAACTTCAAAAGGCTACATTATATCTTGTAGAAAACAATATTTATTATAAAAATGTATATGTGGAAGAAGAAAAAATATCTTTAGAAGATGAAAGAGAAATTTCAACTGGCCAAATAGAAAACGTGGACAACTCGAGGACTGAAGAAATTTATGAACATTATAGTATACATCCTCTACATTCAAAAGAAGTGATAGGAAGCACTATTGAATTATTTCAAACGAAGAAAGCGAAGGGAACTCCTATGAGTGTATGGGAAAAAAGTTTGGAAGCTCATTGTTTTCCACAGCTCTTCCCCACTGGAAAAGGTGGATGATATGATGAACGACCAGTACAGATTCCAGCTCCAGAATATCGTACAACAAGATTGTACTCAGAAGATCCAAGATTTTGACAGTGTTTTCCACATTTATTTCATCTTCTGTTTGAAAGTGACTTGTCTGGACTTTCATATGCAGTGTATCACATATTAAAAACAGGAGTTCATCTTACACATCTTTCTGCAAAGGAATTTTTGGACAAAGTTCAACAAAGAGACGATCATTTAGAATCTCAGTTAATTAATTTGATGGCGTGTCAACGTGGTACTAATGAGTATTGGTATCATCGTCACAGAGAACTTAAATGTATGCTAAGGAACTTAGGAACCCCTACATGGTTTGTTACGCTTAGCTGTGCTGAGTATGCATGGGATGATTTATTCGAATTTCTACGACAAGCAAATTCAAATGTAAAAAATATTGAATTGAAGACAGCTGGAGAACTGTGTTCCTTGGATCCTGTAAATGTGTGCAGATATTTTAATCATAGGTTTCAAGCTATGATGTCTTTTATCTGCAATAAAAATAATCCACCTCCTGGAGAAATTATATTGATTTCTTTTGGAGAAAGGAGTACCAAGCCAGCTGTGCACCTCATATACACATGCTGTTATGGATCAAGAATGCACCAAAATTTGGAACTGATACTGATGAAAGTGGTTTGTCTTTTATTGAAGAGTATGATAACTGTGCCATTCCAAAAGAAGGAGGAGAAAACAACTTGAGACAACAAGTTTTATGGTTTTAAAGTCATATTGTCAACGGAAATACAAGTCAAAGGGAACATTTTATACAAAATGTTGTTTTGGATTCCCATGTCCAGTAATTTCAAAAGGTAGAGTCAACAGTTTCATGTCAGCAGTAAGGCATACTATGACTCAAAAATCTCCGAAGAATACTTACAACATGAAAAGAACTGAAGAATCAAAGGGACATATTCTCAAGGCGATATCGCCGCGTTAGTGGCACTTTTCTGCCGCTAAAGCGGCGATATTTTTATCGCCGTATTCACAAGCTGTCGCTAACAGCTGTTAGCGACAGCTTTTTGGTGATAGCGGCTGCTAATAACATCGCCAACGATGTTAGCGACAACTAACGCTAATCATATGCAATGTAGGCGTTCCCGTGTTAAAACGCACGCTAACCCCACTTCGCGATATTCTCAACGATCGCCCGGACCGGCGATACATTAAAAAAACAGCCGCTAAGGCCCGTTAGCTGCTGGGACTTAAGACCAGAAAATAGCTGGTCTTAAAAATGGGGATAACACTTGGGCCCACATCCCAGCAGGTTCTGGTGCTGGCCAGCACTGCAAGCAATGTTGCATCGCTGCCCTGCGACAAAACTACACTGCAGGAATGCGCACCATCAATAAGATAGTGCGCATTCCTGGGCCCCAGTCATGAAAAGTGTTGCAGCGCTGCGACAAGACAGCGTTGCAACACTTCTCACTATGCCCTTCTTGCTACACCATGGATGCGCTGTATTCACTGGACAGCGCTCCATGACGCAAGTAATGACAGATACGTCAGGAATCCTGACATATCTGTCTGCGCTAAAGACAGGCATTGCTGCAGTCGTGTCACAACCATGACGCAACTCCAGCAATGCTTGGGGCCAGCCTATCCCTGTGGCACTGCGTCACCCTCATGCCTGCCATCAGGCAGGCGGAAGGTACTGACGCCGTGCCATTCATGAGGGGTGCCCAAATGTCGGCGCTGTTGGAGATCCATCGGTGGTAGTTGCATGCTGCGGTGTCATTGTTTGAAAGCATTGGTGGAGTGTTGGTGCGGAGGGAGTTGACGAGACGTTCTTCGGTGGCCTTGATCCAGCTGTGAGGCAGTACGATGATGGCGGTGGTGTCCGGTGGGCAAGGTGAAGATGTGATGTTACCAATGATGGTCAGTCCAGGAGAGTCCAGTGTTGTGGCTGTAGTTGGAGTTCCCGCTTGTGGAGGTGATGTGCTCGACCGTGCGTCCTGCCATGTGGCATGTTGAGGTGACTTGCTGCTTGCGTCTGATGTAGGGGACCTTCCCCAGGAGGGGGTGGTGTCCTGGTCACTGGGGTTGTCCAGGTGGAACTTGAGTTCACCCAGTAGGATGTCGTCGGTGGATGGGAGACCCTGGGGTGCAATGAGGTCTACAATGGTATTGAAGAATGGGGGGCCATGGCCCGGGGGGCCTGCACATGAGGGTGCTGCAGAGGATGTGCTTGGGCTTGGTCCGGATCTGGGAGTTGAGGTGGTCCATGGTCACCCTTGGGTCATTAGAGTGCGTGGTCAGTGGAGTCTGCTTCTGTAGGTGACGGCAATGCCTCCTCCTTGATGCTCGGGGTGCTCCTTGCGGGTGATACTGCAGCCGTCAGTGATGGCGATGGTGAAGGCGATGTCCGGTCCGGAGCAGAGGTTGGTCCTGGCAGGCAAGGTGGCGTCCAGGGTTGATGGCTAAGAGGGTGTTGGGTTCGTAGCGGTGGAGTGTCCAAGAGGAAGGCTCCTTGGTGCTGAGCGCGGTCCAGGGACAGACGGACGCAAACGACGTAGCCTATGCGTTGCCTTTGGCACGGGAGACGACCATTACAATGCAGGCAGTACATCGTTAACAACGCAACTCCGACAACGCAGGTACCTTTACCTCACATTTGATTACAACGCATTGTGAGGTCAGTAATGGGGTAATTTAACGTTTTTCGGGTGGGTATGGGTTTCGGATGTAAAATATGAAAATTGGGGTGTGCATTTGGGGTAAAATTTGAACATTGGGGTGTGCATTTGGGGTAAAATATGAAAACTGGGGTGTGTTTTGGGGTAAAATTTGAAAATTGGGGTGTGCATTTGGGGTAAAATATGAAAATTGGGGTGTGTTTTGGGGTAAAATATGACATTTGGGGTGTGCATTTGGGGGCAAAATATGAAATTTGGGGTGTGCATTTGGGGTAAAATATGGAAATTGGGGTGTGCATTTGGGGTAAAATATGAAATTTGGGGTGTGCATTTGGGGTAAAATATGAAAATTGGGGTGTGTTTTGGGGGCTCAAAAAGGAATTCCAGGGTTCACGGTTGGGTTTGGGGTACAAAGGTTAGTTTTGGGTTGCACTCACTGAAGTGGGAATAGTGATATTTATGTCTCCGCTATGCAACATCTACCCTACTGTTGCAATGTGCCTAGTATTAGTATGCATTGGAATGGAATGCGATGTTATGTCATGCGTCGTAACTACGTATGTGCTTTTGGCACACGAGTGGTACGCCCGCTGTGCATGTGCGCACAACGGCCACCATTGAGAAGTGCTGGGGGGGCAGGACAGCTGTGAGGTGGTAAACGCCGGAAAGAATACTGGATGGGACGTGTACGCGGGGATGTGTGTGTGAGCGGGCGTTGTAAATATTTCAATGAGGGAAGTCTTACCTCGAAGCCGGGTCCCGTGTCTCCGTAACTCCTGCTCTCCTGCGTCTGCTTCCAGGAAAAGGAAGTAGGCAGTCAGGCTCCCTCCCCTGAGTCAATCACAATGCTGAGATGCGGTGGTGGGATTGGTAATTGCCAACTGGACAATTCATGCAGCCAGGGGCCGGAGGGGTGGGCATGTTCTCCATGCAGGTTGTAATGCAGCCCGCATTGCGAACAGGGAAGTGCGCATGTCTGCTTTGGGCGGACTGAGTGGGCCGGCCAAACAGTCATTGCGCACTTGAGTGGGCATGCCAATCTGCCCATGCCCTGCTCCCTGTTTGGAGCAGTCCTACCCACCCTCCCACCCCCCTGAGGATACATAGCATGATTACATCAGTCAGTTATCCCTTGTTTCTCCCTTTTGAATCTATTTTTTTGGCTTCTCTGAGCCCGCGCTTCCCACTTGCCGCCGCTGCTGCCCCTGCAGCCCCGCCCCCCTGTCCTCGCCTGTTCCCGCCTCTCAGCTGATTGTTCCTCCCCCCTCCCTTACTAACTAAATGGTGGCCGATGCGTGGTCATGCGCAGCGGGTGCGCCACTGGCACGCCGAAGGTGCACCTAAGGGAATCCCGTCTGCGCCTGCAACCCGACCTCTTCTGCACTGCTTGAGGCAGTGGGGCAACGCTCTTCCGCCATTGCGGTAGTGCAGCCACTGGGGGTGTATCATCTACGTGTGATAGGCCTGAGCGACTCGCCCCCCGGCCCTCCTGCACTACGCGTCCCACCTTCTCCTTAGCTGGACATTGACACTGTGGCGCAATCCACTGCACTCTCTCCAAATCTGTGACTCAGTCAGCAGGTGCCTCAGCCCAGTGTGATTTCACTGGGCTGGGTACAGCAGTCACCGCATAGTCCGTTGGTGGACCTCTCGATGCAGTTGATGCGCTCACGCCACACAAGTTCGGCATAGCACAGGGGCCTCACCCTCCACAGCATACGGCCAGTCCAACATCATGGGGCCTGTGATACAGGGAGATGGCACACAGCGTTGGTAATCCCATTCGTGCACCCCGGTGTAGTGGTGGATCATAGTACGCGATGCGGACCTCACTACGTTGGTGCGCAGGAGCGCCTCTACCATTAACAGCTCCAAGGGTCGCAAGGCGGTCTTCTCACACAGGTCAGCAACGTGTCTCCATGCGACCTGCCAGCCTTCACCAGCAGGTACGGGGATCGTCGCGCCTCAATGTCTGCCGCCACGGCTCATCGACTCCACAGCTCCTCCACATCCCACTCCAGGCTCCAGACGCTGGTCCGGCAAGGCATCCAGGCTCCAGATGCAGGTCCAGCAAGGCATCCAGGCTCCAGACGCAGGTCCAGCGAGGCATCCAGGCTCCAGACGCAGGTCCAGCAAGGCATCCAGGTGCAGGTCCAGCGAGGCATCCAGGCTCCAGACGCAGGTCCAGCGAGGCATCCAGGCTCCAGCCGCAGGTCCAGTGAGGCACCAAGGCTCCAGACCCAGGTCCAGCGAGGCATCAAGGCTCCAGACTCAGGCCCAGCGAGGCATCAAGGCTCACATCCTGGTAATCCTGGATGTTGGCTGGCTTGCAGGGTTTGTTGATGTGTGCTGCACTTGGCCCAGGCTGCTCCATTCTGCATGTTATTGTTTTTTATGCCTATTTTCTATTGAGGGTTGACTGATAGGCTATTTTTTGCCCTAGAGGCAAGAAAGCTCACGTTTGGCTGACTAACGTGAGTTTTCTTGCCGCTAATGGGCCTATCGCTGGATTTTGCCCGCTAACGCCGGAATTCCTATCGCCGTCGCGCTAATGTTAGTGGCAGTTTTCACTGCCTAACCCTGATACTATCGCCATGTAGCGGCAGCTTGGTAATACGCCGCTAACATGGTGATAGCCTTCAGGGTTAGGCGGCGATAAAAAAAACTGCTGCTAACTATCGTTAGCGATAGTTATTGCCATTTCTTGTGAATATGCCCCTAAGTATTTTAATGACTACAATCCAGTGATTTTGACAATGTGGAATGCAAATATGGATATCCAGCATGTTGCTGATAATTTGATTGCTGTTGTTCTCTATGTTACGTCATATATAACCAAATCTGAAAAGACGGAGTTGAAAGAAATGTGGGAAGAAATTTCACAAGAGAAGACTCTTAGTAACAAATTGTACAGCTTTAGTTTGAAGATGCTATCCTATCGAGAGATTGGATCCTATGAATGTTCGGATCGGTTGACCTCTGCAGATTTATATTCAAAGTCAAGAGGAATCATTTGGGTAAGTCTAGGTATTGCTGCAACACGAAATTGAGTATTGAAATCTGTACAAGAAATTGAATACTTAGCATTGAATGAACCAGAAAGTACAGATATTGTTAAAACTAATATGTTGGATACGTACTATCCTAAAAGAAGTCCACATCTGTAAAACATATGTCTCTATGAAGTACTGCAACATTACAGTTTTAAGAGAAATGTTACAGAAAATATAAATGAAGAAAAATATGCAGTAATTGGATGTGAAGGATGTTTGGTAAAACATGCCAAAGGGAATCTTATTAACCACAGGAAACTCAGTTGCGAAACTCCAGATAAAGGGAATTTTTCTATTTAGCACTTCTGCAACTTTTCAAGCCTTGGCGTAGTGAAATAGAATTACTTGGAGATTTTGACTGCTATGAAGTTTCTTTTAATGCATGTAAAGATAGCATTCAATGCACAATTTTTCCAAATTATCTACAAATGTTAAATGAAGAGATTGAACAAGAAACTACTATTGCAGCTGAAATAGCTAGAGACAGTTCTCAAGATAGTCAAAGTTCTGCTCCACTAAGTGAAGATCCATTAGGACAACCAATTCTTGAAAATGAAGCAGCAATAGCCATGAATGAAGTAGAAACGGCAATGCAACAAGCACAACAGGATATTATTGAGTTGGGATATTTGGAAGGACAATTAAATATTGAACAAAAAGAAATATATCAGCAAGTGACACAACAGATACAGAATGGTTTACTGCATGAAAAAAAAGAATGCAACTGCACATCATTTAAACCTATTCGAATGTATATCAGTGGTCAAGCTGGAACAGGAAAAAGTTTCTTAATTAAAGTTTTGACCAGTTATCCACAGAAAACTACTGAATCACATTTATCTTGTGTTGTAACCGCTCCAACTGGGTTAGCAGCACACAACATTAAAGGGATTACATTACATCGATTACTCATGCTACCAGTTGAACATGAAAATAAGTTGGAATATCATAAGCTATCTGGAGAAGCTTGTTATGAAGTCTCAAGAGTACTAAAGAAAATGAAACTTCTGATCATTGATGAGGTGACCATGGTCTCAAACTTAATGCTTGCCTTTGTACATTTAAGAATGCAACAGATTTTAAAAACAAATTATGATGTTTTATTTGGAGGAAAACACGTAATTGTAATTGGCGATCTACTACAGCTTACTCGTGTGAAAGGACAACCAGTTTTTAAAACACTTGTCCATGAAGACACTTGGAAATCTCTGGGAAGTATTGGAAATGTTAACATTTGGTCTCATTTTGAATATAAAGAACCTATTAAGAATATGCGACAAGCAAGTGATGAACATTATGGAAACATTCTTCAAGATATAAGAATTGGTGTTTTCACAAAACATGGTGAAGAAGCTTTACAAAGTCGGCTCCTAACGAATTTGTTTCCAAATAAAAACATTGCACCTGAAATAATGTACAAAAAAATTGGAGAAAAGAAGTCTATAGTTTGCCTAATGCCAACACTGCAAGAGTGTTCTACATTCAATCAAGAACTTTTGAAACTGGAAAAACAACCAAAGTGAAAATGGAAGCCATTGATAAAATGGAACAAAAAGGAGTTACTATTCTTCTCAGAGAAATTACAGTCAAAATTGGATTCTTTGGAGAAGTCTGTATCTAAGACTGCTGGTTTAGAAAAGACTTTATATGTACGTGAAAACTGTCGGGTAATTTTACGGCGTAATTTGGATGTAGAAAAAGGTTTAGTAAATGGAGCAATGGGAAAAGTTGTTGATTTTGTTAATTTTCAGAAGAGAGATGGAATTGAATTTTTGAGGATTAAATTTGATCAGATTGAAGAGGTAAAACAAATTGGACGATGTGCTGTTCGTTTTTTGCTTGTAAAAGACTTGTATGTTCGTAGAAAACAGTTTCCTCTTTCTTTAGCATATGCAGTGACCATTCATAAATCTCAAGGTTTAAGTGTAGACAGTGCTTTGGTAAATATTGGAAGTACAGTGTTTAAAGAGGGCATGGCATACGTTGCATTGTCTCGAGTAAGAACATTATCTGGTTTGTATATGATTGATTTTGATGAGAAAAAGATTAGTTCTAATGGAAATTGTGTAAGAGAGTATAATCGGTTAAGAAGACTTTATGCCCCTAACTTAGGTGAATATCCCATATATGAGAAACGTGTAGTATGTCCAAAGCGGAAATATGACAAACATTCTAGTGAGATTCAAAAAAAGAAAACAATTCAAGATAATGATGAAGCTGCAAAGAAAATGAAAATGGACACTGTTGATGATATTGTAGGATACCAGTTAGAAAATTGTTCAGGTATCAACTGTTATGCTAATGTAATTGTGAATGTTGTCTTTTATCTAGAAGATCTTCATCATGAAATTATGAAAAATCGAGAAAAAAGATTCTGTTCTTTATTACATTATATTTTTCAAAAGTTGGTAACTGATAGAACTAAAATCCATAATGCTTCTGGCATTCGGCATCTTTTGGATATATGTACTGGTTCTTCGCAATTTACACTGAATATACAACAAGAAGCACAAGAATTTCTTATGTTTATGCTTGCAGTATTGGAAGATGAAGGAATAGAAATTGAAAATTTGTTTGGACTAAGTTACAGATGGGATCATAAATGTGAAGAGTGTTCATTTTCTTCTACCACTGAAAAAGTCACTTAACGATTCATATACTTGACAATACCAGATTGCAAATCAGTGTCTTTTAACAAATTAGTAAAAACAGTCAATCAAGATATGAAATGCTCTCATTGTAAATCAGAAATGTTGTCAACGTTATATATAGAAAGATTTGGAAAATATGCCATTTTAATGCTACAACGTTGTAGAGCAAATGGAAGAAAATTGGAAACCAAAATTAAACATTTTGTGGCAAGTCAACTATCAATTTCAGGAAGAACTTTTATAGCTGTGGCTCTCATTTTCCATGATGGACATACTACAACATCTGGACACTATACTGTGTATTTAAAGTGCAATAAAGGATGGACACATTACAATGATGCCCATTTGGAATTCAAATGTAGGTTGCCTTTCGAATTGCCAGATTCATATCTGATATTTTGACGCCAAAGTTTTCAAAACATCATTCGGCCTATTGGGAAGATGTGAACACAAATTAATGAGTTTATTTTGGATATTTTCAATGCAAATGGATTTGGAAACATTATTCGGCCTTTTGAGAAGATGTGAAGAATTACTGTTTGGATTATTGTTTGTGCTAATTGTTATTGCATTTGCAAAATTGTGTTTGAAAGAAATAGTTTATATAGTTAATCTTTATATTATATGTGATGTAAATGAGAGTGTATATTTCAGAAATGTACTTCAGAGAAATAAATGATTTAATGTAGTTGAAGAATGTAATTTAGAAACTGTAGATAGGTAAACAGATAGTAGAACTTGTTGTAAATACTTTCAACGCAGATTTGTTTTTTTACAATCTCATTGATTGTATTTTTTCCCCCGCTGTTATATGATGATCTACATTGAAATCACTATGTATGGTGAATTCAGTAGAATCTGAAAACAGCAAAAAAGGGAAACTGAATATGTTATGTAATTCTAAAATTATGTTGTGTTCTTAAAACTATGATATTATATGTAATAACAGTTTTTCTTCTTTTTATTACAGAAAGAAATACTAAAGCTTGAAAAGATTTTAAATTCAGTTGACAACAAAACTACTGTAAAATAGTTTCACTGAGTTTGGTATCTACTTTAATAAAGAAGGTAAGATGAAATAATGTAATAAGCATAATAATATGAAGTAATGTTTACAGTCACTTTTATTGCACTCATCCATTTTTTCAAACATTACCCATGCACTGATCTATACAATTAGGCACTATTCCCACACTCCTGCCATCACCCATGCACTATCCATGCATTTCTCAAATTACCTAGCCTGTATCCATACAGTTGTAATGTCACCCAGACACTACCTATGTACTCTTTCAATCACCCAGGTACTATCTGTACACTCATGCAATCAGCTAGACATTATCCGTACACTCTTCCAATCACCCAGGTAGTACCTATACACTTCTCCATCCCCTAAACATTATCCCTGCACTGATGCAACCACCCAGACACTACCCTTGCACTCTTTCAATCATCCAGGCAATATCTATACAATGCTCTATTCAATCAGGCAGTACACATTCACTTATAAAATCACCCAAGCTCTATTTATACAGTCCTCCAATGACCCAGGTACTACGCCTGTACTCCTCCAATCACCCAGCCAGCACCCTTCAAGTTTTAAAATCACTCAGGCACTACCTATGCACTCCTCCAATCAGCCAGGCCGTACCCCTACACTCTTGCAATCAGCAAGACATTACCCCTACACTCATGCAAATACCGAGGTATTAACTATGCATTCCTCTAATCCCCGCACATTACGCCTGCACTCATACAATCACTTAGGTATTAGCCATGCACTCCTGCAATGCCACAGACATTACCCCTGCAATCATGCAATCACTTAGGCATTACACATGCACTCCTCCAATGACCATGACATTACCCCTGCACTCATGCAATCACACAGCCATTACCCATGCACTACTTCAATCATTCAGGCACTACCCCTGCAGTCATGCAATCACCCAGGCACTACCTATGTACTCATGGAATAACACAGGCACTACCCTTGCACTCCTCCAGTCATCCAGGCACTATCCATGCACTCCTCCAATGACCCAGTCACTACCCATGCACTTATAAAATCACCCAGGCACTACCTATGCACTCGTCTAATCACTCAGGCACTACCCATGCACTCCTCCATTCATCCAGACATTACCCCTGCATTCATGCAATCACCCAGGCATTACCCATGCACTCCTTTAATCACTCAGGCAGTGCCCATGCAGTCATACATACACTCAGGCACTTCTGCGGCACTCATCCAATCACCCAAGCACTACCATGCAGAATTCCAATCATCCAGGCACTACTCCTGCACTCATGCAATCACCCTGGTACTACCCATGCAGTCCTACATGCACCCAGGCACTACCCATGCACTCTTCCAAGCACCCAGGCATTACTCATGTCATTAGCGATGTCATCAGTGATGTCACTGACCATGTCATGATTGATGTAATATGTGACGTCATCAGAAGTGCATTGCGGGGGTGCCAGTTATAGTTAGCTCAACTAACTATAATGGCCTCATTCCTCTGGTTTTATACGAGTGAAATGTTCAACTAACTATAACGTCTCTGAAACCTGTAGTTTTTTCAGTGAATTTCTAAGGTTTTTGAAATGCTAATTTCTAACTATAACGTCCCTGAAACCTATGTTTTTTTCTGAGAATATATATATATATATATATATATATGAAGATTCCAGCCTTTCATCCGACCTCATCCACCAGACAGGGTTGGTGCGAGCAGGCGGGCGCTGGACCCGCTATAATGTGTACAAATCCTCCAGTCGAACAACAGAAGGCAAAGTCGCACTCAGGATATTTTTTAAGAGCAAAAGTTTATTGACTGACATTACCCCCATTGGGGCGGGGATATAAATTGGCATGCAGAGTACTCTATGAACATTCATTCCAGCTGCCCAAGAAGAAGAGGCTTCCTGCCTCGAAACGCGTCGGCACCCGATTTGTACACAGAAATGAAGCTGTTGGTATGCCCTGTGAAATAAACCATCTGGTTTGAATCAGCTGCGTAGTGCGTCCTGAAATGCTATGGGCAATTGGTGGAAAACATATTCAGCGTGGAGGTCCTTCCGCGCAGGACAGCACCATCTCAAAAAAACTTTCGGAGAGGCTGTGAGGCGGAAACTATTTCACGCCCGGTATGCAGTGCAACTGACTCGGCTTACGAAAACCAATGTTCGTTCTGGACCCCTACTATAGGGAAATACTTATGCTGCAAAGAGAATGCCATAGAACTCACTGAGGGTGTAATGAACTTGAGGGAACGGACTACTATTCCCAGCATGCCTCAATCATGGATGAAGCACTAAGCAATGCCCATTGGGGCGGGGATATAAATTGGCATGCAAAGTACTCTATGAACATTCATTCCAGCTGCCCAAGAAGAAGAGGCTTCCTGCCTCGAAACGCGTCGGCACCCGATTTGTACACAGAAATGAAGCTGTTGGTATGCCCTGTGAAATAAAGCATCTGGTTTGAATCAGCTGCGTGTGCGTCCTGAAATGCTATGGGCAATTGGTGGAAAATATATTCAGCGCGGAGGTCCTTCCGCGCAGGACAGCACCATCTCAAAAAAACTTTCGGAGAGGCTGTGAGGCGGAAACTATTTCACGCCCGGTATGCAGTGCAACTGACTCAAGCTTACGGAAACCAATGCTCGTTCTGGACCCCTACTATAGGGAAATACTTATGCTGCAAAGAGAATGCCATAGAACCCACTGAGGGTGTAATGAACTTGAGGGAACGGACTACTATTCCCAGCATGCCTCAATCATGGATGAAGCACTAAGCAATGCCCATTGGGGCGGGGATATAAATTGGCATGCAGAGTACTCTATGAACATTCATTCCAGCTGCCCAAGAAGAAGAGGCTTCCTGCCTCGAAACGCGTCGGCACCCGATTTGTACACAGAAATGAAGCTGTTGGTATGCCCTGTGAAATAAACCATCTGGTTTGAATCAGCTGCGTGTGCGTCCTGAAATGCTATGGGCAATTGGTGGAAAACATATTCAGCGTGGAGGTCCTTCCGCGCAGGACAGCACCATCTCAAAAAAACTTTCGGAGAGGCTGTGAGGCGGAAACTATTTCACGCCCGGTATGCAGTGCAACTGACTCGGCTTACGAAACCAATGTTCGTTCTGGACCCCTACTATAGGGAAATACTTATGCTGCAAAGAGAATGCCATAGAACTCACTGAGGGTGTAATGAACTTGAGGGAACGGACTACTATTCCCAGCATGCCTCAATCATGGATGAAGCACTAAGCAATGCCCATTGGGGCGGGGATATAAATTGGCATGCAAAGTACTCTATGAACATTCATTCCAGCTGCCCAAGAAGAAGAGGCTTCCTGCCTCGAAACGCGTCGGCACCCGATTTGTACACAGAAATGAAGCTGTTGGTATGCCCTGTGAAATAAAGCATCTGGTTTGAATCTAGCTGCGTAGTGCGTCCTGAAATGCTATGGGCAATTGGTGGAAAATATATTCAGCGCGGAGGTCCTTCCGCGCAGGACAGCACCATCTCAAAAAAACTTTCGGAGAGGCTGTGAGGCGGAAACTATTTCACGCCCGGTATGCAGTGCAACTGACTCGGCTTACGGAAACCAATGCTCGTTCTGGACCCCTACTATAGGGAAATACTTATGCTGCAAAGAGAATGCCATAGAACCCACTGAGGGTGTAATGAACTTGAGGGAACGGACTACTATTCCCAGCATGCCTCAATCATGGATGAAGCACTAAGCAATGCCCATTGGGGCGGGGATATAAATTGGCATGCAGAGTACTCTATGAACATTCATTCCAGCTGCCCAAGAAGAAGAGGCTTCCTGCCTCGAAACGCGTCGGCACCCGATTTGTACACAGAAATGAAGCTGTTGGTATGCCCTGTGAAATAAACCATCTGGTTTGAATCTAGCTGCGTGTGCGTCCTGAAATGCTATGGGCAATTGGTGGAAAACATATTCAGCGCGGAGGTCCTTCCGCGCAGGACAGCACCATCTCAAAAAACTTTCGGAGAGGCTGTGAGGCGCAAACTATTTCACGCCCGGTATGCAGTGCAACTGACTCGGCTTACGGAATCCAATGCTCGTTCTGGACCCCTACTATAGGGAAATACTTATGCTGCAAAGAGAATGCCATAGAACCCACTGAGGGTGTAATGAACTTGAGGGAACGGACTACTATTCCCAGCATGCCTCAATCATGGATGAAGCACTAAGCAACGCCCATTGGGGCGGGGATATAAATTGGCATGCAGAGTACTCTATGAACATTCATTCCAGCTGCCCAAGAAGAAGAGGCTTCCTGCCTCGAAACGCGTTGGCACCCGATTTGTACACAGAAATGAAGCTGTTGGTATGCCCTGTGAAATAAACCATCTGGTTTGAATGAGCTGCGTGTGCGCCCTGAAATGCTATGGGCAATTGGTGGAAAACATATTCAGCGCGGAGGTCCTTCCGCGCAGGACAGCACCATCTCAAAAAACTTTCGGAGAGGCTGTGAGGCGGAAACTATTTCACGCCCGGTATGCAGTGCAACTGACTCGGCTTACGGAAACCAATGCTCGTTCTGGACCCCTACTATAGGGAAATACTTATGCTGCAAAGAGAATGCCATAGAACCCACTGAGGGTGTAATGAACTTGAGGGAACGGACTACTATTCCCAGCATGCCTCAATCATGGATGAAGCACTAAGCAACGCCCATTGGGGCGGGGATATAAATTGGCATGCAGAGTACTCTATGAACATTCATTCCAGCTGCCCAAGAAGAAGAGGCTTCCTGCCTCAAAACGCGTCGGCACCCGATTTGTACACAGAAATGAAGCTGTTGGTATGCCCTGTGAAATAAACCATCTGGTTTGAATCAGCTGCGTGTGCGTCCTGAAATGCTATGGGCAATTGGTGGAAAACATATTCAGCGCGGAGGTCCTTCCGCGCAGGACAGCACCATCTCAAAAAAACTTTCGGAGAGGCTGTGAGGCGGAAACTATTTCACGCCCGGTATGCAGTGCAACTGACTCGGCTTACGGAAACCAATGCTCGTTCTGGACCCCTACTATAGGGAAATACTTATGCTGCAAAGAGAATGCCATAGAACCCACTGAGGGTGTAATGAACTTGAGGGAACGGACTACTATTCCCAGCATGCCTCAGTCATGGATGAAGCACTAAGCAACGCCCATTGGGGCGGGGATATAAATTGGCATGCAGAGTACTCTATGAACATTCATTCCAGCTGCCCAAGAAGAAGAGGCTTCCTGCCTCGAAACGCGTCGGCACCCGATTTGTACACAGAAATGAAGCTGTTGGTATGCCCTGTGAAATAAACCATCTGGTTTGAATCAGCTGCATGTGCGTCCTGAAATGCTATGGGCAATTGGTGGAAAACATATTCAGCGTGGAGGTCCTTCCGCGCAGGACAGCACCATCTCAAAAACTTTCAGAGAGGCTGTGAGGCGGAAACTATTTCACGCCCGGTATGCAGTGCAACTGACTCGGCTTACGGAAACCAATGCTCGCTCTGGACCCCTACTATAGGGAAATACTTATGCTGCAAAGAGAATGCCATAGAACCCACTGAGGGTGTAATGAACTTGAGGGAACGGACTACTATTCCCAGCATGCCTCAATCATGGATGAAGCACTAAGCAACGCCCATTGGGGCGGGGATATAAATTGGCATGCAGAGTACTCTATGAACATTCATTCCAGCTGCCCAAGAAGAAGAGGCTTCCTGCCTCGAAACGCGTTGGCACCCGATTTGTACACAGAAATGAAGCTGTTGGTATGCCCTGTGAAATAAACCATCTGGTTTGAATGAGCTGCGTGTGCGTCCTGAAATGCTATGGGCAATTGGTGGAAAACATATTCAGCGCGGAGGTCCTTCCGCGCAGGACAGCACCAGCTCAAAAAAACTTTCGGAGAGGCTGTGAGGCGGAAACTATTTCACGCCCGGTATGCAGTGCAACTGACTCGGCTTACGGAAACCAATGCTCGTTCTGGACCCCTACTATAGGGAAATACTTATGCTGCAAAGAGAATGCCATAGAACCCACTGAGGGTGTAATGAACTTGAGGGAACGGACTACTATTCCCAGCATGCCTCAATCATGGATGAAGCACTAAGCAACGCCCATTGGGGCGGGGATATAAATTGGCATGCAGAGTACTCTATGAACATTCATTCCAGCTGCCCAAGAAGAAGAGGCTTCCTGCCTCAAAACGCGTCGGCACCCGATTTGTACACAGAAATGAAGCTGTTGGTATGCCCTGTGAAATAAACCATCTGGTTTGAATCAGCTGCGTGTGCGTCCTGAAATGCTATGGGCAATTGGTGGAAAACATATTCAGCGCGGAGGTCCTTCCGCGCAGGACAGCACCATCTCAAAAACTTTCGGAGAGGCTGTGAGGCGGAAACTATTTCACGCCCGGTATGCAGTGCAACTGACTCGGCTTACGGAAACCAATGCTCGTTCTGGACCCCTACTATAGGGAAATACTTATGCTGCAAAGAGAATGCCATAGAACCCACTGAGGGTGTAATGAACTTGAGGGAACGGACTACTATTCCCAGCATGCCTCAGTCATGGATGAAGCACTAAGCAACGCCCATTGGGGCGGGGATATAAATTGGCATGCAGAGTACTCTATGAACATTCATTCCAGCTGCCCAAGAAGAAGAGGCTTCCTGCCTCGAAACGCGTCGGCACCCGATTTGTACACAGAAATGAAGCTGTTGGTATGCCCTGTGAAATAAACCATCTGGTTTGAATCAGCTGCATGTGCGTCCTGAAATGCTATGGGCAATTGGTGGAAAACATATTCAGCGTGGAGGTCCTTCCGCGCAGGACAGCACCATCTCAAAAAAACTTTCAGAGAGGCTGTGAGGCGGAAACTATTTCACGCCCGGTATGCAGTGCAACTGACTCGGCTTACGGAAACCAATGCTCGTTCTGGACCCCTACTATAGGGAAATACTTATGCTGCAAAGAGAATGCCATAGAACCCACTGAGGGTGTAATGAACTTGAGGGAACGGACTACTATTCCCAGCATGCCTCAATCATGGATGAAGCACTAAGCAACGCCCATTGGGGCGGGGATATAAATTGGCATGCAGAGTACTCTATGAACATTCATTCCAGCTGCCCAAGAAGAAGAGGCTTCCTGCCTCGAAACGCGTCGGCACCCGATTTGTACACAAAAATGAAGCTGTTGGTATGCCCTGTGAAATAAACCATCTGGTTTGAATCAGCTGCGTGTGCGTCCTGAAATGCTATGGGCAATTGGTGGAAAACATATTCAGCGTGGAGGTCCTTCCGCGCAGGACAGCACCATCTCAAAAAAACTTTCGGAGAGGCTGTGAGGCGGAAACTATTTCACGCCCGGTATGCAGTGCAACTGACTCGGCTTACGGAAACCAATGCTCGTTCTGGACCCCTACTATAGGGAAATACTTATGCTGCAAAGAGAATGCCATAGAACCCACTGAGGGTGTAATGAACTTGAGGGAACAGACTACTATTCCCTGCATGCCTCAATCATGGATGAAGCACTAAGCAACGCCCATTGGGGCGGGGATATAAATTGGCATGCAGAGTACTCTATGAACATTCATTCCAGCTGCCCAAGAAGAAGAGGCTTCCTGCCTCGAAACGCGTCGGCACCCGATTTGTACACAGAAATGAAGCTGTTGGTATGCCCTGTGAAATAAACCATCTGGTTTGAATCAGCTGCGTGTGCGTCCTGAAATGCTATGGGCAATTGGTGGAAAACATATTCAGCGCGGAGGTCCTTCCGCGCAGGACCGCACCATCTCAAAAAAACTTTCGGAGAGGCTGTGAGGCGGAAACTATTTCACGCCCGGTATGCAGTGCAACTGACTCGGCTTACGGAAACCAATGCTCGTTCAGGACCCCTACTATAGGGAAATACTTATGCTGCAAAGAGAATGCCATAGAACCCACTGAGGGTGTAATGAACTTGAGGGAACGGACTACTATTCCCAGCATGCCTCAATCATGGATGAAGCACTAAGCAACGCCCATTGGGGCGGGGATATAAATTGGCATGCAGAGTACTCTATGAACATTCATTCCAGCTGCCCAAGAAGAAGAGGCTTCCTGCCTCGAAACGCGTCGGCACCCGATTTGTACACAGAAATGAAGCTGTTGGTATGCCCTGTCAAATAAACCATCTGGTTTGAATCAGCTGCGTGTGCGTCCTGAAATGCTATGGTCAATTGGTGGAAAACATATTCAGCGCGGAGGTCCTTCCGCGCAGGACAGCACCATCTCAAAAAAAGTTTCGGAGAGGCAGTGAGGCGGAAACTATTTCACGCCCGGTATGCAGTGCAACTGACTCGGCTTACGGAAACCAATGCTCGTTCTGGACCCCTACTATAGGGAAATACTTATGCTGCAAAGAGAATGCCATAGAACCCACTGAGGGTGTAATGAACTTGAGGGAACGGACTACTATTCCCAGCATGCCTCAATCATGGATGAAGCACTAAGCAACGCCCATTGGGGCGGGGATATAAATTGGCATGCAGAGTACTCTATGAACATTCATTCCAGCTGCCCAAGAAGAAGAGGCTTCCTGCCTCGAAACGCGTCGGCAAACCGATTTGTACACAGAAATGAAGCTGTTGGTATGCCCTGTGAAATAAACCATCTGGTTTGAATCAGCTGCGTGTGCGTGCTGAAATGCTATGGGCAATTGGTGGAAAACATATTCAGCGCGGAGGTCCTTCCGCGCAGGACAGCACCATCTCAAAAACGTTCGGAGAGGCTGTGAGGCGGAAACTATTTCACGCCCGGTATGCAGTGCAACTGACTCGGCTTACGGAAACCAATGCTCGTTCTGGACCCCTACTATAGGGAAATACTTATGCTGCAAAGAGAATGCCATAGAACCCACTGAGGGTGTAATGAACTTGAGGGAACGGACTACTATTCCCAGCATGCCTCAATCATGGATGAAGTACTAAGCAAAGCCCATTGGTGCGGGGATATAAATTGGCATGCAGAGTACTCTATGAACATTCATTCCAGCTGCCCAAGAAGAAGAGGCTTCCTGCCTCGAAACGCGCCGGCACCCGATTTGTACACAGAAATGAAGCTGTTGGTATGCCCTGTGAAATAAACCATCTGGTTTGAATCAGCTGCGTGTGCGTCCTGAAATGCTATGGGCAATTGGTGGAAAACATATTCAGCGCGGAGGTCCTTCCGCGCAGGACAGCACCATCTCAAAAAAACTTTCGGAGAGGCTGTGAGGCGGAAACTATTTCACGCCCGGTATGCAGTGCAACTGACTCGGCTTACGGAAACCAATGCTCGTTCTGGACCCCTACTATAGGGAAATACTTATGCTGCAAAGAGAATGCCATAGAACCCACTGAGGGTGTAATGAACTTGAGGGAACGGACTACTATTCCCAGCATGCCTCAGTCATGGATGAAGCACTAAGCAACGCCCATTGGGGCGGGGATATAAATTGGCATGCAGAGTACTCTATGAACATTCATTCCAGCTGCCCAAGAAGAAGAGGCTTCCTGCCTCGAAACGCGTCGGCACCCAATTTGTACACAGAAATGAAGCTGTTGGTATGCCCTGTGAAATAAACCATCTGGTTTGAATCAGCTGCGTGTGCGTCCTGAAATGCTATGGGCAATTGGTGGAAAACATATTCAGCGCGGAGGTCCTTCCGCGCAGGACAGCACCATCTCAAAAAACTTTCGGAGTGGCTGTGAGGCGGAAACTATTTCACGCCCGGTATGCAGTGCAACTGACTCGGCTTACGGAAACCAATGCTCGTTCTGGACCCCTACTATAGGGAAATACTTATGCTGCAAAGAGAATGCCATAGAACCCACTGAGGGTGTAATGAACTTGAGGGAACGGACTACTATTCCCAGCATGCCTCAATCATGGATGAAGCACTAAGCAACGCCCATTGGGGCGGGGATATAAATTGGCATGCAGAGTACTCTATGAACATTCATTCCAGCTGCCCAAGAAGAAGAGGCTTCCTGCCTCGAAACGCGTCGGCACCCGATTTGTACACAGAAATGAAGCTGTTGGTATGCCCTGTGAAATAAACCATCTGGTTTGAATCAGCTGCGTGTGCGTCCTGAAATGTTATGGGCAATTGGTGGGAAAAAAAATATATATATATATATATATATATATATATTCACTGAAAAAACCATAGGTTTCAGGCCTGTTATAGTTAGGGTTTAGCATTTAAAAACCTTTGAAATTCACTGAAAAAACCATAGGTTTTAGGGAAAGTTATAGTTAGTTGGACATTGCACTCGTACAAAACCCGTGAAATTCCCCCGTTATAGTTAGTTCAGCTAACTATAACTCGCGCCCCCGCAATGCACTGCTGATGAAGTCACATATTACATCACTCATGACATGTACCTCCAAAAAGCGCCACAGAGCTGCGTTGCAGAGAGGTGTAAAAAGGGGCGTGGCCTCTGTACACATCTCTGCAACGCAGCCCCCTGGCGCATACCGGAGGTTCCTGGTGGGCTAGTTGGCCCCCAGGGACCCCCAGTATTCAAGGGGAATTACTTCCCCTTCTTAAAACGCGCCAGGGGGCGCGTTTGCAGACTGCTGCAGGGAGGGGGCAAGGCCTCATCACGATGCCGGTCTTTTTTTTTTTTTTTTTTTTTGTGCTTTTTTCTGCCCAGGGGGTGCTTGTGGGACCCCCTGAGCAGACCTAGGGGGTCAGGGTGTTTCTACCCTGCCCCCATTGTGCGTTTTGCGCACTTGTTTCTCGTGTTTTTTTTTTTAATCAGTGGGATCCGCGCACCCTAAGCCATCTTGCCGATTTTGAAAAAAAAAAATGCTTTTTTCTGCCCAGGGGGTCCTTGTGGGACCCCCTGAGCAGACCTAGGGGGTCAGGGTGTTTCTACCCTGCCCCCTTTTGCGCTTTGCACACTTGTTTCTGTCCCTCGGTTCTACCGAGGATAAAATGGCTGCCAACACTTCCTGATTTGGAGTGTTGACAGCCACTTGACAGCCAATTAGCATGCAGCTCGTGATCGGGACGGTGCGCGCAGGGTGCGCTCAGGATACGCGGACCCTACTCGCCCATAGATATATATGTGACTTTACTTTTGATTGTCTCAGGAACTACTGAACGGATTTACACCATTTAAGCAAAAGGCACGACACTGAACCAAGAGCTACCTCTTTGCCAAATTTGGTGTAATTCCGTTCAGCAGTTCGGGCTGTAGCTGCGACTAAAGGTTCCTATGGAAAATGAATGGGGAAAACGCGTTTTGGGACCCCCTTTTTCTCGGCCCCCGCTTGACGAATCAACCCGAGACTTTCAGGGTAGGAGCGGAGCGGAGCGCCCCAACAAGTTGGAAGCTTTCGCGAAGATTCATCAACCGGCGCAAGAGTTATTTCAAATAGAATGTCATGGATTTCCTATGGATAATAGGTCCTAACTATAACTATCTACTGGCGACCACCAGTAGATAATATATATATATATATATATATATATATATATATATATATATATATATATATATATATATATATATAAAGAAAACCATTTGTCTTTCACAATCCGGACCGGCACTCAGATCTCTGGTGTAATCCAATTTTATTCGCAAGGCAGCGCTCGCACAAGATAGGAACGTGTTTCAGCTGCTTGCCAGCCTTTGTCAACCTAAAATGCCTCAAAATTGTTCATTTCTTTTAAATCTTTACCAAAGGTGTTGCCTATTACATAAACATGGAAGAGTTACTCAGTGCTCCCATTCTTCTATGTTTTCACAGTCTCTCAGTAAAGCTTTATTTAAACAAACACCTGTGGATATAGTTATTTAAACATATGCCTTTGAGTTCCAGCAGTAAAATAATAAAGTCATGATTTTGACCTTTTAAAAGCATCATGCAAATAGCAAATTCTCCATGGCATCTGTGAAAACATCATATTATTTATTGTAATTTCCTTTTTCACACAAGCTGGCAGTTCGTAACAAAAGCCCGAACTGCTGAACGGAATTAAACTAAATTAGGCAAAAAGGTAGGTCTTGGTTCAGAAAGCGTGCTTTTTCTTTTAAATGGTGTAAATCTGTTCAGTAGTTCCTGAGAAATTAAATAAAAATATCGATATCTAGTGGCCGAGGAGGGTTTGCGAACCCTCCCGAGCACGAGCTTCATTTTTATTGGCTGTCAACACTTCAAACCAAGAAGTGTTGGCAGCTATCTTGTGACTCTGTAAAACCGAGTCACAAGAAAACAGTAAATAAAAAGATAAAAAACAAGAAAAGGGGGCAGGGTAGAAACACCCTGACCCCTTAGGCCTGCTCAGGGGGTCCCACAGGGACCCCCAGGCCCAAAAATAGCATTAAAAAAAAAAATCGGCAGAATTTGCGCTGGATGTGCGACTCCTGCCGAAAAAGTTTAAAGAACGAAGCGCTTGTGAAAAGTTGGCCTGGTATATGCTGTCCACTAATTATAGTGGGCACCTTGCACCAGTCCAAACAACCCCTTATTGGAGATAGGTTAAAGACAACCTTTATTGAAAGCTATCCTAGTGGTAGCTATGGAGAGCAGCCTTCAGGCTAAGTCTTGAAGGAATGTAAAGCAGCTTGTTTTACCAGTCTATAATCTCTTGAGTGACCAAATGAAAGAGGACCACACCAGGTATATATTTAAAATATATGTATTTAGTCTTAAACACACCCCTCTAGTCTCTTTATGAGGCTAGAGTTTGAAGTACATAAGTTACAAGTCAGTTATCAACAGTAATAGCACAAATACACGTTTGAGCCCTAGGGCGTACCAAACCATATACCAATAAAGTGGTATAAGAACCACGACTGAGCTAGACACAAGGCCTAGAGCCTGTAGAAGTGCTTGGCCCTCAAGGAACCACCCAAGGTAGTGACACAGGGGACCCACGGGGACGCATGCAGTGTGAGAACACAGCCGCGAGCCGCCGTTGACTTCTATGGGGAATCTCGCGGTTGGAGTTTTAAAGAATAAGGACACTTAGAGGAGGACTTGGAGCAAACCCTTTTGAACTAGGTAGTTCTAGAGTCTATACCCACGGGAGCACCGGAGTACTCGAGTTACTTCACCCAGGGAAGCCGGGTGCATAGGTGTCTTTCGGGGTCGGGTTTCGTCGTCGTTTTCAATGGCGATCTGCTGCAAAGTGCTGCTGGCGACCAAGTCGAAAGTGTTCGGGTGGATCCAAGGGTGGATCGAAGATCTGAAGAACCTGAAAGCAGAGGGGACAGAGTCTGGGTCACTAGCCAGTGACCAGGAAGGCGATGAGCAGATGCCCACCGATGTCGGGTGCTTCAGGTAGGTTGATGGTCATCTTGACTCTTCAGCCACGAGGTCCAGGAGGTGTTGACGACAACCAGGAGCTGGATTCGAGCTGTCCCACGACGTCTGTCGATTGCAGGGGAGTCGGCGACCGGATTGGACCCAACAAGCCTTGGCAACGGCAAGTCACGTGGAAATAGAAGAAGGACGGTGGTACAGACCAGCAAGGTCTGAGGGACTCACCCAGCAAGGGTAAGTCAGGGCACGTCTGGAGCAACCAGAAAAGCCCAAGCAAAAGAAGAGTTGCCTTCGGGAGGGCCCACTAGCCAACGGACTAGTGACCGCAGAGGAGCCTCGAGTGGACGCACTTGGAGCTGGCTTACAGGACACTCGTGGAGTGGAGGCCAGTGACCTTCGCTGCAGTCGGTGCTGGAGGCGGGGGCTACTCAGAGCCCAAAGCACAACTTTGTGGGAGACCAGGAAGAGGATGCACTTGCAAAAGTACTTGGTGTCCAGGGGTCACGGTTCCACATTACCCACGACAGCTATGGGCCTCAGCTTTTCTGAGGACTCAGGGCAGCCTCAAGAAAGTCTGGAAATCTACCTCTGGTGATGCAAAGACTTCGGCGTCCGGCGGGAGCTTCAGCGATGCAGACCGGACAATTGCTTCTTAGGAGCCTGCCAAGCAGGGGAGTCACTCCTTGACCCCAAGGGAGATTCTTCAGTCCTCTAATCTTAAAGTAGAGCGTCGAAGGTCCAGGATTCTGTATCAGAGTTTCGTCCAGGTAAATCTAAAGTCCTAAGGACTGGGGTCCCATACTTATACCAAGTTAGGGGGTTGGACTTACTCTGGGGACCCACCTATGGGAGGGTCAGGGAAGAGGGGTGGTTACACCCATTCCCTTTGTCCAGTTTCGTGCCAGAGCAGGGGCAGGTAGCCCCTGCAACCGGTTTGAACTGGCATATGCACAGGGACACCAAATGTGCCCCCAGTGCAGGACTTCAAAGCACCAGAGGGTGCTCCCGCCCAGCCCCAATACACATTATCCTGTCTGGGGAGGTGGTTACACCTCCTTGGAACAGGAAACCTATTGTACAGGCCTCCCCTGCCGGAGTTTCAGTCAGCAGCAGGAGGCCAGACCCGTGTCTGTGGCAGCGGCATCCATTTTGTGATGCCAGGGCTCTGGAAAGAAGTTACCGGGTAGCCCGGTGTGTACATGTCTCTCCCTCTAGAAGGGTGGAATGCTACCCCCACCGCCAGAATTGGCGGGGGGTAGTATTCCAAGATGTTTGACACCAAACACAACATGTTTCTGTGCAGCCATCCCAAAGTTAGCATTTACCGCGAGGATATAATGTACTTAAGAGTATATGGTCAGGCTGCACCACAAACAGCATCAGAGGATTGACTCCGAACGCTGTAGAGGGGCCCTGCACATGCAGGGGCACCCTCTCACATAAAAACCAAGCACTCTGCCTTCAGGATTGTTAAGGCCTGCCATAGGAGTGACTTATAGGTTTATATGTGTGTGCAATTGTAGTGATATAGGTAGCCTATATCACAGTAAGGGGTGCTTGCACCACCTTACCCAGGCTGCAGTAGCAGACCTGGGGTGTCATTTTGGCTGGCCTTCCAGGGGTGGCATAATACATGCTTCAGCCCCTGGCAGGCCTCTGGGGTACCTATGCCCTGGGTACATAGTATACCATATACTAGGGACTTATAAGGGCACTCCAGATTCCAATCAAAGATGTACCTAAGGTACATGGAAACCATTTTATAGAGGAAGCAGATAGACTGGGGCCCTGAATAGCAGGATCCCAGTCCAACTAAGTCATAAACCAGCAAAACACCAGGAAAAAAGTGGGGGAAACCATATAGTCAGATCCCACCTTCCTACATAACCCCCCAAACGAAAGGAGATAAGGCTAACCTTGGCCAGTTGAGCCTTTATTGACTAAGTGGCCATATAAGGAAGCACCTGCACTAGCATGGTTGCCCCCTGTCTTATGGTCCACTAAGCAATCCCTCACCCTAAGGGTATGAGAGGGTCTCCACCATGGGGAATTACTACCTGTGGTGTGCTTTGGTAAAGTACAAGGCTGGTGAGGTGTCTGAGTAGGGAAGTGAGGCCCTAGGAAGGTTGGTCTCAGCTTCCTCAGATCACTGGTCACCATGTATGCCTGTCTTTCCATGACTGAGTTGCACTTTGCTCTAAGGGTCAACCTTTGGCTGCCTACAGCTGGGGGTTGGGTCCCTTTGGATGGACCACTGGAGGGACATGGCAGGTTTGGAACCTTTTGGTCCCAGGTTTGCCCTTGCCTAACAGAGTCCTTCTGGGGGAGGTCCCTACACAAAGGTATGGGGGATCCCTCAGTGTGTTGAGGAATTTTCACCTGGCTAGGGCTACTAGACTGGGTGCCCCTAATCTGCTGATGGGCGGGGTTCCTCTGGACAGTGGGCCCTGGGGGGTCCACTGACCTCCCTGACCTCTGCAGCTCTGGGCTGACTGAAGCAGGGTAGAGAGGGGCAGGTTACCTGCTCCAGACTGGGTACCACCTTGGAAGGGTCCTCTGCCATCAGGGGTGTGGCCAGGCCAGGCCTGACTACCTCTGGGGCAGTTCCTTCACTAGAGGTAGGGTCAGTTCCCTGAGGAGGCTGACCCTTACCTACTGTCTGGGAGGAAGAAGACTTCTCTTCAACCCTTGTGCTCTCTTTTGGGGGAGAGTGGGCAATTCTTCCAGGCTCCATCTCTCCATAATTTTCCTGGGCTTGGGCTGTGGCCATCACAGCCCCACTAACCTTTACAGGGACGCCCAGCATTCTCAGATGGGTTTGGTGTTCAACTTCAGCCCAGGCTGAAATTTCCAGATCATTGCCCATCAGGCAATCAACAGGCAAGTTGGGGGACACTGCCACTCTTTTTGGGCCTGTGACCCCTTCCCAGCTGAGATTGATTATGGCCATGGGGTGATCTGTTCTGACACCATCTATGTTGGTCACCTGGTATTTAATCTCAGGTAAAAGCTGGTGAGGGGGCTCTAGTTTCCCTGCCACCATGGTGACACTAGCCCCTGTGTCCCTGAATGCCACAGCCTTCTGACCATTAATTATTGGCTCCAGTCTGTACCTGCCCAATGCATTGGGACCCATGGTAAAGGTGGCAAATCCTATACCACCATCAAAGTCAGAGGAGTCTGTTGAGGGGTGCTGTCTAAACTGGGGCCCACCTCTGTTCCTCTTGCAAAAGCACCTAACTTTTTGGGTGCACTACTCCCAACTGGAGGATTACTACTGGTAGTACCAGGAGGGGTGGTAGTATTTGTTGGAGGAACATTTTCTTTATTGCCAATCCTGGGGCAACTGGGATCAGTTTTCCAGTGTCCAGGCTTTTTACAGACATGGCAATATGGTTTCTTTTCAGGAGAGGAAGGAGTTTGGGACCCACCCCCAGAAGAGGATTTTTGGGGCCCTGTAGTGGACTTATCCTTAGATTTATCCCCACCTTTCTCTTGGGATTTGGTAGAATCTTTCTTCTGGTCACCACCCTGATTCTTAGGCTTTACCCTGGTTCTGACCCATTTGTCTGCCTTCTTTCCCAATTCTTGGGGAGAGGTCAGATCAGAGTCCACCAGGTACTGGTGTAAAAGCTGGTTTTGACAATTATTAAGGATCTGCTCCCTCATAATCAAATTGTACAATCCTATAAAGTCATGCACCTTGCTGCCATGCATCCAACCTTCCAGAGCCTTAGTAGCACAATCTACAAAATCAACCCAGTCTTGAGTCTGAGCCTTTTGGGTGTCTCTGAACTTCAACCTATACTGTTCAGTGGTTAGGCCAAACCCATCTATCAGGGCACTCTTCAAGACTTTGTAATTGTCAGCATCCTCTTCTCTTACAGTGAGGAGCTTGTCTCTACCTTTGTCCTCATAGGAGAGCCACAAGATTGCTGCCCACTGCTCCTGGGGGACCCTCTGAACTTTACAGGCCCTTTCCAGTGCAGTTATCCATTTGTGGATGTCATCCCCACTCTGGTAGGGAGGGACAATCTTGCTCAGGTTTCTATGGTCATAAGACCTTTCCCTATCTCTGGGGAAATTGCTGCCACCATGGGACTCTAGTCCCAACTTTTTTCTTTGCCTTTCAAGCTCTAGGGACTCCCTGTCTATAGCCAACTGCTCTCTTCTGAGTCTCAACTGAGCTTCTCCATACTTGAGCAGTCTCTCTTTCCTCTCACTGGAGGATTCCCTCCTATGAGAGGAAACAGAGGTCCCTACTGAGGTGTCAGCGTGGTTAGACTCCTGAGAAGGAGATCTAGGCCTTCTGGGCACACTCACAACTCTTCCTGGGGGGACAAAGGGGAGGTCATTCTGATCCTCCTCCTCATCCTCAGGAGTAGCTGCATTGTCCATGTCAAGGTCATTGTCACCTTCCTGGCCAGTTTCAGAGGTTGGGTCCTGGTTATTTTCATCCCTGGCCCCTTCCTCATCTTCTGCCCCACCCTGTCTGCCTACCCCTTCAGACCCTGGTAGTCTTCTGAGATCATCCAGCAGGAGTACCTCTATGAGGCGTTGGGTGTTGGCACTTTTGCCTGTCTTTAGTTTCCAAGCAGTGCTTAATGCTCTCAATTCCAAGAATGGGAGATTATCATACTTGGAGGGAAGAAGCCCATAGGCTTCTGGCTGGGACCCACTGGTTCCTGGCCCTAAAGACATTACTAGTGTGGTGTGGTGTATGCACTACAGACTCTAGTGTGGCCTACTAAACTCTCTTGAGTTGTAGAAAGGGTGTGCTATCCCTTAACACACAACTCTAAGTTCAGTAGAACTTACTGTATCCTAAGCTTGTTTTATATGTACCTAAGGTACCCTTAGTGGTTTTCAGTTGATCAATTCAATTGAGATTATCTGGTAAAACATTAGCAAGCTGGAATCCCACACGCTGCACACCAATGTGAGAAGTTGGCCTGGTATATGCTGTCCACTAATTATAGTGGGCACCTTGCACCAGTCCAAACAACCCCTTATTGGAGATAGGTTAAAGACAACCTTTATTGAAAGCTATCCTAGTGGTAGCTATGGAGAGCAGCCTTCAGGCTAAGTCTTGAAGGAATGTAAAGCAGCTTGTTTTACCAGTCTATAATCTCTTGAGTGACCAAATGAAAGAGGACCACACCAGGTATATATTTAAAATATATGTATTTAGTCTTAAACACACCCCTCTAGTCTCTTTATGAGGCTAGAGTTTGAAGTACATAAGTTACAAGTCAGTTATCAACAGTAATAGCACAAATACACGTTTGAGCCCTAGGGGCGTACCAAACCATATACCAATAAAGTGGTATAAGAACCACGACTGAGCTAGACACAAGGCCTAGAGCCTGTAGAAGTGCTTGGCCCTCAAGGAACCACCCAAGGTAGTGACACAGGGGACCCACGGGGGACGCATGCAGTGTGAGAACACAGCCGCGAGCCGCCGTTGACTTCTATGGGGAATCTCGCGTTTGGAGTTTTAAAGAATAAGGACACTTAGAGGAGGACTTGGAGCAAACCCTTTTTGAACTAGGTAGTTCTAGAGTCTATACCCACGGGAGCACCGGAGTACTCGAGTTACTTCACCCAGGGAAGCCGGGTGCATAGGTGTCTTTCGGGGTCGGGTTTCGTCGTCGTTTTCAATGGCGATCTGCTGCAAAGTGCTGCTGGCGACCAAGTCGAAAGTGTTCGGGTGGATCCAAGGGTGGATCGAAGATCTGAAGAACCTGAAAGCAGAGGGGACAGAGTCTGGGTCACTAGCCAGTGACCAGGAAGGCGATGAGCAGATGCCCACCGATGTCGGGTGCTTCAGGTAGGTTGATGGTCATCTTGACTCTTCAGCCACAAGGTCCAGGAGGCGTCGACGACAACCAGGAGCTGGATTCGAGCTGTCCCACAACGTCTGTCGATTGCAGGGGAGTCGGCGACCGGATTGGACCCAACAAGCCTTGGCAACGGCAAGTCACATGGAAATAGAAGAAGGATGGTGGTACAGACCAGCAAGGTCTGAGGGACTCACCCAGCAAGGGTAAGTCAGGGCACGTCTGGAGCAACCAGGAAAGCCCAAGCAAAAGAACAGTTGCCTTCGGGAGGGCCCGCTAGCCAACAGACTAGCGACCGCGAAGGAGCCTCAAGTGGACGCACTTGGAGCTGGCTTACAGGACACTCGTGGAGTGGAGGCCAGTGATCTTCGGTGCAGTCGGTGCTGGAGGCAGGGGCTACTCAGAGCCCAAAGCACAACCTCGTGGGAGACCAGGAAGAGGATGCACTTGCAAAAGTACTCGGTGTCCAAGGGTCACGGTTGCATGTTACCCACGACAGCTACGGGCCTCAGCTTTGCTGGGGAGTCAGGACATCCTCGGAGAAGTTTGGAAATCCACCTCTGGTGATGCAAAGACTTCGGCGTCCGGCGGGAGCTTCAGCGATGCAGACCGGACAATTGCTTCTTAGGTGCCTGCCAAGCAGGGGAGTCACTCCTTGACCCCAAGGGAGATTCTTCAGTCCTCTAATCTTAAAGTAGAGCGTCGAAGGTCCAGGATTCTGTATCAGAGTTTCGTCCAGGTAAATCTAAAGTCCTAAGGACTGGTGTCCCATACTTATACCAAGTTAGGGGGTTGGACATACTCTGGGGACCCACCTATGGGAGGGTCAGGGAAGAGGGGTGGTCACACCCATTCCCTTTGTCCAGTTTTGCGCCAGAGCAGGGGCAGGTAGCCCCTGCAACCGGTTTGAACTGGCATATGCACAGGGACACCAAATGTGCCCCCAGTGCAGGACTTCAAAGCACCAGAGGGTGCTCCCGCCCAGCCCCAATACACATTATCCTGTCTGGGGAGGTGGTTACACCTCCTTGGGACAGGAAACCTATTGTCCAGGCCTCCCCTGCCGGAGTTTCAGTCAGCAGCAGGAGGCCAGACCCGTGTCTGTGGCAGCGGCATCCATTTTGTGATGCCAGGGCTCTGGAAAGAAGTTACCGGGTAGCCCGGTGTGTACATGTCTCTCCTCTAGAAGGGTGGAATGCTACCCCCGCCGCCAGAATTGGCGGGGGTAGTATTCCAAGATGTTTGACACCAAACACGACATGGTTCTGTGCAGCCATCCCAAAGTTAGCATTTACCGCGAGGATATAATGTACTTAAGAGTATATGGTCAGGCTGCACCACAAACAGCATCAGAGGATTGACTCCGAATGCTGCAGAGGGGCCCTGCTCATGCAGGGGCAGCCTCTCACATAAAAACCAAGCACTCTGTCTTCAGGATTGTTAAGGCCTGCCATAGGAGTGACTTATAGGTTTATATGTGTGTGCAATTGTAGTGATATAGGTAGCCTATATCACAGTAAGGGGTGCTTGCACCACCTTACCCAGGCTGCAGAAGCAGACCTGGGGTGTCATTTTGGCTGGCCTTCCAGGGGTGGCATAATACATGCTTCAGCCCCTGGCAGGCCTCTGGGGTACCTATGCCCTGGGTACATAGTATACCATATACTAGGGACTTATAAGGGCACTCCAGATTCCAATCAAAGATGTACCTAAGGTACTTGGAAACCATTTTATAGAGGAAGCAGATAGATGGGGGCCTGAATAGCAGGATCCCAGTCCAACTAAGTCATAAACCAGCAAAACACCAGGAAAAAAGTGGGGGCAACCATATAGTCAGATTCCACCTTCCTACAGCGCTGTCTCCCGTGCTTTGTTTAATTAAACCCCCGGGTGGGCCAGGTCCCGGGGGCAGTCACAAAATACAGTGCGGGGCCAGCGGGGGCCCCCACAGCCCCAGGGATCACCACCTCCCTAGGGCCATGCTGATTACATGCGGGGGACATGCAACCCCCCTGCAGCCCTGGGGACCGCCACCTTCCCAGGGCTTTATTCTAATTAAAATGTGTGGGGGGGCTCATGCCTCCCCCCACGCAGCCTCGGGGGCCACCACCTCCCCAGGGCTTTAATAATTAAACACGGGGGCACAGGCCCCCTTGCAGCCCCGGGGACTGCCACCTCCATGGGGCATACAAAAAGGAAGTATGGGGGTCCGTTGCAGACCCCCGGGGACCACCACCTCCCCAGTGCTTTGCACTCGAAGGGAGGGGGGCCATGCGGCCCCTCTACTGGAGCCCTCTATGGCCCTGGGGACCGCCATCCCCCGGGGCCGGCTCCAGCAATGTCCCGAAGTGCCCACCCCTGGGACATTGCAGTTTGCTATGGAAGGGCGGGAGCACAGCTCCCGCCCTGTCATAGCAAACTCTGCTTCGCTTCATGGAAGCGAGAGCAGGAAACCAGCTCTCGCTTCCATGAAGTGAAGCAGAGTTGCTTTTGGACAAGGGGAGCTGCATGTTAGCAGCTCCCCTTGTCCAAAAGCAATGATGGCTCCGCAGGAGGCGGGGAGCCCGCAGGGACTGGGGAGGCATTGGGGCTCCCCTGTGGTCCCCAACGTGAGGGCCGGCCCTGGGGATGGGGTCCCCAGGGCCAATAGTGGCCCAGGGAAGGGGGGCCACTTGGCCCCCCTTTCGTTTTGATTTAAAAAAAACAAAAACAGATAAGGCCGGGTCCTGGGGGATGGGATCCCAATGGCCAAAATTGGGCTTAGGAGAAGGCCACATGGCCCCCTCCAAAATTATAAAAATAAAGGCTGGCCAGGCCCCGGGGGATGGGGTCCCCGGGTCTAAAAGTAGCTCAGGGAAGGGGGGCCACACGGCCCCCCTTCTTTAAAAAAGGTTTTGCCGGGCCCCGGGGTATGGGGTCCCCAGAGCCAAAACTGGCCTGGGGAGGGGGGCCGCACGGCACCCCTCCCCTATAAATTAAATATATAAACCAAGGCCCAGCCCCGGGTGATGGGGTCCCCGGGGCCGTAATCGGCCTGGGGAAGGGGGCGACACGCGCCCCTCTCCCTTTTCAATTTTTTTTTTTTAAATGGATAAGGCCCCGGGGGATGGGGTACCCGGGGCCAAAAAGGGTTAATGGAAGGGGGGGCACGCAGCCCCCTTCCTAAAATAAAAAAAAACAAAAGAAACCCGGCAACTCATGGGAGGCCCCGCTCCACACTCAACACATATGCAAACGTGCCTTCTGGTGCCTTCTGGGTTGGGGGATTAAGTCCCCTTGGATCCTAAGGGTGCTTAGGGGCCATCTAGCCCTCCTGTTATTTCTAGTAAGGCCCACACAGCTGGATTGCTGAGAGATGGTCTGAGGCCACACCCCTTTTTACACCACTCTGCAAACTCGCTTCTTGGCGCACTGCTGGTGGGACAATGAGGTCATCTTGTGTCCTGAGGACCTCAGAACTAAAGTGGACTTTATCCCTCCAATCTGCAGTGCGCCAGGAGGCACGTTTGCAGAGTGGCATAAAAAGGAGCCGTGGCCTTAGACCACTCTCAGCAATCCAGCTGTGTGCGGCTTACTAGAGATGACAGGAGGGCTAGTTGGCCCCCAGGGACCCTCAGGAGGCAAGGGGACTTCATCCCCCAACCAAGAGCGTGCCAGGAGGTGCGTTTGCAGAGTGGTGGAGAAAGGGGGAGTGGCCTGTGTCCACCTATTAGCAATCCCACTATCTGGGGCTTACTGGAGGTATCAGGTAGGCTAATCCGCCCCTAAGGACCCCCAGCAGCGAAGGAGACTTTAATCCCCTTCCCAGAGAGCGCCAGGGAGCGTGTTTGCAGAATGGTGGGCAAAAGGGGCGTGGCCTGCTATGAGTACTTACCAATGCTGCTGTGTTGGACTTACTAGAGGTAATAGGAGGGGTAGTTGGCCCCCAAGGATGTCCTTGGGGGCCAACTACCCCTCCTGTCACCTCCAGTAAGTCCCAGACAGTGGGATTGCTAAAACGTCTTCGGAGGCCACGCCCCCTTTCTCCACCACTCTGAAAACGCACCTCCTGGCACACTACGGGTTGGGGGATGAAGTCCGCTTTACTCCTGAGGGACTTTGGGGGCCAAGAAGCCCTCCTGGTACCTCCTGTATGTCCTATACATCGGAATTCCTGAGCACTGGTTGGAGGCCCAGCCCCTTTCTCGACCACTCTGCAAACGTGACTACCAGTTAAAGAAGCATTTGTAATGTAATAGGCCTCTCATTTGCAAGAGTTACAGCTATTTTCATTGTAAATGTAAAGGTTTTTTACTAATGTTTTTTGGAGTGGAGTGGATGTAGGTTGTGTGTAGTGGAATTATGTGGTATGTTGTGCAGTGAAATTATGTGGATAGAAAGTATGTGGTATTTAGTGTATAGGAATTATGTAGAGTGGGATTATGTGTTATGGAGAGCAATTGTGTGGTATGGTAGTCTGTGTTGTGGAGTGGTAACCTCAGGTTTAGTCTTCCTCGTTTCAATAAAAGCTAACTATAAACTCAATGAGAAAAAAAAAGAAGGACCACTGAGGAGCACTTTTGGGCCTAGTCGGAGGTATGAGCAGGGCCACTGGAATTATGCGACTGTTCGGCTGCACCGATTTTCGCATAATTAGACATTTTACGCTTTTGCCACATAATCCATCATCTGCTGCATAATCTGCAGATTTGAACAAAAAAAACCTTGTTTCTGGCTCAAACGTTACCAAAAATGCAGCGACAAGTGTAACAGCATGGTGGAAGGTCCTTTGCAAACCTAGAAAAGTCACCTATTACTTATTGCTAAACGTGGGTCTTAAATTGGTACTAATGGTGTGCAAGCCACTCTTGCTTCTTTCTGAGCCTCTCTTGCCTCTTTCTGCATTTCTGTTGCTTCTTTCTGCACCTTTTTTCTTTTTCTGCTCTTCTCTTGCCTCTTTCTGCAAATCTCTTCTACTTTCTCTACCTCTTTTGCCTCTTTCTGCACCTCACTTGCTTCTTTGTGCACCCCTCTTGCCTCTTTCTGTACCTCTCTTGCTTCTTTCTGTACCCCTCTTCCCTCTTTCTGCATCCCTCTTGCCTCTTTCTGCACCTCTGTTCCTTCTTTCTGCTCTTTTGTTTCTTTCTGCACCTCGCTTGCTTCTTTCTTCACCACTCTTGCCACTTTCTCCACCCCTGTTCCCCTTTTTGCATCTCTGTTGCTTCTTTCTGCACTTCTCTTGCCTCTTTCTCCATCCCTCTTCCTGCTTTCTGAACCTCTGTTGCTTCTTTCTGCACTTCTCTTGATTCTTTCTGCACCTCTATCCCTTCTTTCTGCAACCCTTGTGCCTCTTTCTGTACCCCTCTTCCCTCTTTCTGCACCCCTCTTGCTTCTTTCTGTACCTCTGTTCCTTCTTTCTGCACTTCTTTTTGTTCTTTCTGCGCCTCTCTTGCTTCTTTCTGCACCCCTCTTTCTCCACCCCTCTTCCCCCTTTCTGCATTTCTGTTGCTCCTTTCTGCACTTCTGTTGCCTCTTTCTCCACCCCTCTTCCCTCCTTCCTCACCTCTGTTGCTTCTTTCTGCACTTCTCTTGCTTCTTTCTGCACCCCTCGAGCCTCTTTCTGCACCCCTTGTGCCTCTTTCTGTACCCCTCTTCTCTCTTTCTGCACTCCTCTTGCCTCTTTCTGCACATCTGTTCCTTCTTTCTGACCTTCTTTTGTTTCTTTCTGCACCTCTTTCTTCTCTCAGCTTCCCTCTTGCCTCTTTCTCCACCCCTCTTCTCTCTTTCTGCATCTCTGTTACTTCTTTCTGCACTTCTCTTGCCCCTTTCTGCAGCCCTCTTCTCTCTTTCTGCACCTCTGTTGCTTCTTTCGGCACTTCTCTTGCTTCTTTCTGCACCCCTCGTGCCTCTTTCTGCATCCCTTGTGCCTCTTTCTGCACCCCCTTCCCTCTTTCTGCACCTCTCCTGCCTCTTTCTGCACTTCTCTTACCTCTTTCTGCAACACTGTTGTTTTTTCTGCACTTCTCTTGCCTCTTTCTGCACCTCTGTTGCTTCTTTCTGCACCCTTTGTGCCTCTTTCTGCACACCTCTTCCCTCTTTCTGCACCTCTCTTGCCTCTTTCTGCACTTCTCTTGCCTCTTTCTGCACCACTGTTGTTTTTTCTGCACTTCTCTTGCCTCTTTCTGCACCTCTGTTGCTTCTTTCTACATCTCTGTTGCTTCTTTCTACACCCCTCTTGCCTCTTTCTGTACCCCTTCCCTCTTTCTGCACATCTCTTCCCTCTTTCTGTACTTCTCTTCCCTCTTTCTGCACTTCTCTTCTCTCTTTCTGCACCCCTCTTGCCTCTGTCTACACCTCACTTGCCTCTTTCTGCACCTCTCCTGCCTCTTTCTGCACCTGTATTGCTTCTTTCTGTACTTCTCTTCCTTTTTTCTGCACCTTTTTTGTCTCCAACTCTCTTGTTTTATCAATTTTCTTACTTCTTTCTGCACCTCTGTTGCTTCTTTCTGCACCCCTCTTGCCTCTTTCTGCACCCCTCTTGCTTCTTTCTGCACCACTCTTGCCTCTTTCTGCACCCCTCTTCCCTCTTTCTGCACCGCTCTTGCCTCTTTTTGCACCTCTGGTGCTTTTTTCTGCACTTCTCTTGTCTCTTTCGGCACCCCTCTTGCCTCTTTCTGCACCTCTGTTGCTTCTTTCTGCACTTCTCTTGCTTCTTTCTGCACTTCTGTTGCTTCTTTCTGCACTCCTCTTGCCTCTTTCTACACCCTTCTTCCCTATTTCTGCACCTCTCTTGCCTCTTTCTGCACCCCGTTCCCTTTTTCTGCACCTCTCTTGCCTGTTTCTGCAACTCTCTTGCCTCTTTCTGCAGTTCTCTTGTCTCCTTATGCACCTCTGTTGCTTCTTTATGCACTTCTCTTGCCTCTTTCTACGCCTTTCTTCCTCTTTCTGCACACGTAGGCATAGTTAGAAATTAGCATTTAAAAAACCTTAGAAATTCACAAAAAAAACCATAGGTTTCAGGGACGTCATAGTTAGAAATTATCATTTAAAAAACCATAGAAATTCACTGAAAAAACCATAGGTTTCAGGGACGCTATAGTTAGAAATTATCATTTAAAAAAGCATAGAAATTCACTGAAAAAAACACAGGTTTCAGGGACGTCATAGTTAGTTGGACATTTCACTTGTACAAAACCAGAGAAATTCGGCCGTTATAGTTAGGTGAGCTAACTATAACTCGCGCCCCCGCAATGCACTGCTGATGACATCACATATTACATCACTCATGACATGGTCAGTGACATCACTGATGACAACAGTGATGACATCTCAAATGACATCACCGATGACATCATCCATGTGATCATCTGATGCACCTCCTCACACCCTAATATAACCTTTGCTACACCCCCTCTAAAATACAGACAACCATTCTCGAAATTATAGACACACCAATACAAGTTAGTACATACCCACTCACTGATTCCTAGGTCCACAGACACATCCATTCGCTCACCCATACAGTCACTCATACATGCAGTCACTCATCAATACAGCCACTATCATATGCACTCATACACCTATACAGACACTCACACACCGCCACTCACCCATAGAGTTACTCACACACCTAGTCAGTCATGCAAAGAATCAATCACACTCCCATTTACTCACCTACACAGTTATACACACACCACCTCACTTATTTATACAGATACTAACACATACTTACTCTCTTTTACAATCACTGACACAAGCACACACTCATCCATACAGCCACTCTCACAATCACTCACTCTCACATATAATCATTTATATACTCCAACACTGACATATACTGCCTTTCACATGCCTTTCACATATGTAGTTACTCACACATGTACCACTGAGACATCCATTCACTCACCAACACAGCCATACACACACTCACCCACCCATAAAGCCCCAGCCCCTCACCCATACAGCCCCTCATCAGCATTGCATTGCGGGGGCACGAGTTATAGTTAGCTAAAGTGAAGTCATCAGTGATATCATTTGAGATGTCATCACTGTTGTCATCAGTGATGTCACTGACCATGTCATGAGTGATGTAATATGTGATGTCATCAGCAGTGCATTGCGGGGGCATGAGTTATAGTTAGCTCACCTAACTATAACGGACACATTTCTCTGGTTTTGTACGAGTGAAATGTCCAACTAACTATAACGTCCCTGAAACCTGTTTTTTTTTCAGTGAATTTCTAAGGTTTTTTAAATGCTAATTTCTAACTATAACTTCCCTGAAACCTATGTTTTTTTCAGTGAATTCCAAAAGTTTTTTAAATGATAATTTCTAACTATAACGTCCCTGAAACCTATGGTTTTTTAGTGAATTTCTAAGGCTTTTTTAAATGCTAATTTCTAACTATGCCTACATAAGTAGGACCTGTGCAGAAAGAGGAAGAAAGGTGCAGAAAGAAGCAAGAGAAGTGCAGAAATAGGCAACAGAAGTCCAGAAAGAGGAAGAAAGGTGCAGAAAGAAGCAAGAGATGTGCAGAAAGACCCAACAGAGGTGCAGAAAGAGGCCTACTTTGACTGTAACTTACAACAGACTCATACAAAGTAGCCTAATCACTAATCCATCTCCCAAGATGTCTTAAACCTCATTTTTCTCTTGAAGGTTCAATATTCATCGACGGCTCAGAATGGTAGGCCTACCAAAAATAAAACAGCAATCCTAAGCATATCACTGTTGTAGGTCTGACCAAGTTTGTGAAGGTATGCATGCGTGTGTCTCTGCTTTTACCTAGTGACACGTTACATAAAAATAAACATACAAATACTTGAATACCTATGTTTCAAACAGCATACTCTGTAAATTTGTGTACAAAAAGGTTGAGGCAAAAGAAATGCAGAAAGAAGCAAGAAAAGTACAGAAAGAAGCACGAGTGGTGCAGAAAGAAGCAAAGAGGTACAGAAAGAAGCAAGAGAAGTGCAGAAAGAAGCAACAGAGGTGCAGAAAGAGGCAAGAGGGGTGAAGAAAGAAGGAAGAGAAGTGCAGAAAGAAGCAACAGAGGTACAGAAAGAGGCAAGAGAGGTGCACAAACAGGCAGGAAAGGTGCAGTAAGGGGGAACATGGGTGCAGAAAGAGGCAAGAGGTGTGCAGAAAGAAACAAGTGAGGTGCAGAAAGAGGCAAGAGAGGTGCAGAAAATGACAAGAGAACTGCAGAAAGAGGCAAGAGGGATGTAAAAAAGGGAAGAAGGGTGCAGAAAGAAGCAAGAGAGGTGCAGAAAGAAGCAAGAGAAGTGCAGAAAGAAGCAAGAGAGATACAGAAAGAGGGAAGACAAGTGCAGAAAGAGACAACAGGGGGTGCAGAAAGAGACAACAGGGGTGCAGAAAGAAGCAAGAGAGGTGCAAAAAGAGGCAAAAGAAGTGCAGAAAGAAGCAACAGGGGTGCAGAAAGAGGCAAGAGGGGTGCAGAAAGAAGAGAGAGAAGTGCAGAAAGAATCAAAAGAGGTGCAGAAAGAGGCAAGAGGGGTGCAGAAAGAACCAAGAGATGTGCAGAAAGAGGCAAGAGACGTGCAGAAAGAGGCAAGAGATGTGCAGAAAAAGGGATGAAGGGTGCAGAAAGAAGCAAGAGAAGTGCAGAAGGCGGCAAGTGGGGTGCAGAAGGAGGCAAGAGAACTGCAGAAAGAGGCAAGCGAGTTTCAGAAACGGGCAAAAGGGGAGCAGAAAGAGTGAACAGGTGTGCAGACAGAGGCAAGAGAGGTGCAGAAAGAGGGAAGAGGGGTACAGAAAGAGGCAAGGGGGATGCAGAAATTTGCAACAGAGGTGCAAAAAGAAGCAAGAGCAGTGCAGATAGAACCAACAGAGGTGCAGAAAGAGGCAAGAGGGGTACAGAAAGAGGCTAGAAAAGTGCAGAAAGAAGCAAAAGAGGTGCAGAAAGAGGCAGGAGAGCTGCAGAAAGAGACAAGAGAGGTGAACAAAGAGGCAAAAGGGGTACAGAAAGAGGCAAGAGGGGTGCAAAAGAAGCAAGAGAAGTGCAGAAAGAAGAAAAAGAGGTGCTTAAAGAGGCAAGAGGGGTGCAGAAAGAGGCAAGAGAAGTGCAGAAAGAAGCAACAGAGGTGCCGAAAGAGGCAAGAGAGGTGCAGAAATAGTCAAGAAAGGTACAGAAAGAGGGAACAGGGATGCAGAAAAAGGTAAGAGGGATGCAGAAATTTGCAAAAGAGATGCATAAAGAAGCAAGAGCAGTGCAGAAAGAACCAACAGAGGTGAAAAAAGATGCAGGAGGGGTGCAGAAAGAGGCAGGAGAGGTACACAATGAGGCAAGAGGGGTACAGAAAGAGGCAGTAGGGGTGCAGAAAGAAGGAAGAGAAGTGAAGAAACAGGCAGGAAAGGTGCAGAAAGAGGGAACAGGGGTGCAGAGAGAGGCAAGAGAGGTGCAGAAATAGGGAACAGAGGTGAAGCAAGTGAGGTGCAAAAAGAGGCAAGAGAGGTGCAGAAAGACACAAGAGAGGTGCGGAAACAAGCAAGAGAAGTGCAGAAAGAGGCAAGAGAATTGCTGAAAGAAGCAACAGAGGTGTAGAAAGAACCAAGAGAAGTGCGGAAAGAGGCAAGTGAGGCACAGAAAGAGGCAAGACAGGTGCAGAAAATGGCAAGAGAACTACAGAAAATGGCAATAAGGATGCAAAAAAGGGAAGAAGGGTGCAGAAAGAAGCAAGAGAGGTGCAGAAAGAAGCAAGAAAAGTGCAGAAAGAAGCAAGAGAGGTGCAGAAAGACGGAAGATGAGTGCAGAAAGAGACAACAGGGGTGCAGAAAAAAGCAAGAGAGGTGCAGAAAGAGGCAAAAGAAATGCAGAAAGAAGCAACAGAGGTGCAGAAGGAGGCAAGAAAACTGCAGAAAGAGGCAAGAAAGTTGCAGAAACAGGCAAAAGAGGTGCAGAAAGAGGGAACAGGGGGGCAGACAGAGGCAACAGAGGTGCAGAAAGTGGGAAGAGGGGTGCAGAAAGAGGCAAGAGGGGTGTGGAGATTTGCAAGAGAGGTGCAGAAAAAAGCAAGAGCAGTGCAAAAGTACCAACAGAAGTGCAGAAAGAGGCAAGAGGGGTGCAGAAAGAGACAAAAGAAGTGCAGAAAGAAGGAACAGATGTGCATAAAGAGGCAAGAGAGGTGCAGAAGGATGGAAGAGTGGTGTAGAAAGAGGCAAGAGAGTTGCACAAAGAGGGAAGAAGGGTGCAGAAAGAGGCAAGAGGGTTGCAGAAAGAAGCAACAGAGGTGAAGAAAGAAGCAAGAGAAGTGCAGAAAGAAGCAACAGAGGTGCAGAAAGAGGCAAGGGGGTACAGAAAGAGGCAACAGAAGTGCAGAAAGAAGCAACAGAGGTGCAGAAAGAGGCAAGAGAAGTGCAGAAAGAGGCAGGAGAGGTGCAGAAAGAGGGAACAGGGGTGCAGAAAGAGGCAAAAGAGGTACAGAAAGAGGGAAGAATGGTGCAGAAAGAGGCAAGAGGGGTACAGAGAGAAGCAAGTGAGGTGCAGAAAGAGGCAAGAGAGGTGCAGAAAGAGGCAAGAGAGGTACAGAAAGCGGAAGAGATGAGCAGAAAGAGGCAAAAGAAGTGCAGAAAAAGAAAGAAATGTGCAGAAAGAATCAACAGAAATGCAGAAAGAGGCAAGAGAGGCGCAGAAAGAAGCAAGAGTGGTTTGCACACCATTAGTACCAATTTAATACCCACTTTTAGCAATAAGTAACAGGTGACCATTCTAAGTTTGCAAAGGGCCTTCCACCACGCTGTAACACTTGTCGCTGCATTTCTGGTAACATTTGAGCCGTTTGAGCTAGAAAAAAGGTTTTTTTTGTTCAAATCTGCAGATTATGCAGCAGATTATGGATTATGTGGCAAATGCGGAAAATGTATCATCATGCAAAAGTGAGTGCAGCCAAACAGTCGCATAATTCCAGTGGCCCTGCCCATACCTCTGACTAGGTCCAGAAGTGCTCCTCAGTGGTTCCTTCTTTTTTTTGTCTCATTGAGTTTATAGTTTAGCTTCTATGGAAACGAGGAAGACTAAATCTGAGGTTACCACTCCACAACACAGACTACCATACCACACAATTGCTCTCCATAACACATAATCCCACTCTACATAATTCCTATACACTAAATACCACATACTTTCTATCCACATTATTTCACTGCACAACATACCAAATAATTCCACTACAGCCAACCTACATCCACTCCACTCCAAAAAACATTAGTAAAAAACTTTTACATTTACAATGCCAATAGCTCTAACGCTTGCAAATGTGAAACCTATTACATTGCAAATGCTTCTTTAACTAATAGTCGCGTTTGCAGAGAGGTGGAGAAAGGGGGCTGGACATCTGACCAGCGCTCAGGAATTCCACTGCGTAGGACTTACAGGAGGTACCAGGAGGGCTTCTTGGCCCACAAAGTCCCTCAAAAGAAAAGTGGACTTCATCCCCCAACCCGTAGTGTGCCAGGAGGTGCGTTTGCAGAGTGGTGGAGAAAGGGGGGCATGGCCTCCGTAGACCTCTTAGCAATCCCACTGAGTGGGACTTACTGGAGGTAACAGGAGGGGTAGTTGGCTACCTCTATATAAAATTTGGTGTAATTCCGTTCAGCAGTTCGGGATGTAGCCGCAACAAAAGTTCCTAAGGAAATTAACATGGAGAAAATGCATCATGGGACCCCCCTTTTTTCTCAGCCCCTGCTTGACGAATCATCCCGAAACTTTCTAGACAGGAGCTGACCCGAGCGGGCCATTAGTTTTGAAAATTTCACGAAGATTCGTCAAACGGCGCCAAAGATATTGGCAAATCAAAAACGCTTTTCCTATGGAAACTAGGTCCTAACTATAACCGCCAGTAGGTAATATATATATATAAATATATAGGACAGAATTTGCTGTATATGTCCTGGCCTGCACCTGCGGCTTGCGTTACGTTGGGAGTACCAAGCTGCAGGTGCATGTCAGGATTTTGCAGCACTTAAGAGCGATTGTGAACAATGATAACACCTACCCTGTCGCAAGACATTTTAAAAGCACACACAGCAATGATTTAAGTTGTCTAACCTACTATGTGATAAATGCCATTGCACCCTCAGGAGAGGAGGAAACAGGGAAAAATTGTTAAGGCAGCTTGAGACACGTACTATATTGGAATTAGACAGTAAGGCACCTAACGGACTCAACACAACTGAGGACATGCATAACTATTTATAATGAATGAACATACAGAGGAAAGAGAAGGACAAAAATAAGATGAGAATGAGTCAAGAAAAATCAATGACAAGAATTTTTGCTACATATAAATACATTTTGGATACCATTCCTATTTGGTTGGAAACCATGATATTTAGTGTATTCTTTTTAGATTTTTGATAAGTTTTTCCAGGTCTTTTAGCAATATTTTCATATATATTTGTAATGTTATTTCTCTTGTATTTTGCACATTTGCCAAAGCACTTTTACAGTGGCCATGGTCACTGTTGTTGGCCGCTATCAATTTATTTATTTATATCTTAAGTCTCACAAAAACAAATGTTTGCATCTGGGTTTTAGGTTCATTTTGTAGATACATGCACTCGCATGATTTTTAGATAGATATTTTAGTTGCACTTGGCACTTTATTAAATTCACATGGCAAAGAGTATTGAGGAACTAAAAGCACTTGCAAAGAATATGACATTTGGAATTAGTACATTGGGATTGTTTAAGCATTTATGCTGTCAGAATGGTTTAAGATCGATCATGCGGTCTTTATATTCTTAAACAATTCATGTAGTTTTTAATGTTTATACAGCAATATTTATTTATTTATTTATTTATTGCTTTTAAACGGAATGTGAGGGCACAATTGTACCTCATCATGCATACTTCTGAAATTTCCATTTTTTATAGGTGAAATGCATTTAAGCTTCAGAATATATTTTTAAGGGATAAAAACAAGGAAGTAATGATTATAATAATAACAACAAAGTATCAATGTCACTAATTTTTAGCAACAACCAAAAGAAGAATGATTTTGTAATGTGTTGTTTAATTGCGTCAAAAATGCCGATAACACAGTGTTTCTTCTATTGCTTTGACCATGTGACTCACAATGGGGTGGACACCTAGCATTTAAAAAGATCATGGCGGATATTATTCTTTATGTGTGAACAAGGGCACAAGGTGCTCGAAACGCGTCACAAGTGAGAGGAGAATAAAACAACTTGCCTGCCACTATTCCTTGGGTCTGTGTCTCTCTGTTCGCCTGTGTGGAGGTTCGGAGAGTGCTTTTTGGAAGAAATATATATATATATATTTCAGAAAGCTCGTCCGACGTTTCGTGTCTGCGAAAGGACGAGAGCAGACCCAATTATCGTGCCGGTTATCTTATATTCAGCATTCACCATGTCGCCATGACACGTTTCGGCCGATCAACAGCCTTGATCACATGTCAGCGCCTTGCGGCGGAGATTCCCCTTTTAAAGTGACTGTGCAAATTTAGCAGCAATAGACATAGAAAACATACATCACTGTTTTCATTAATACATGTTTAAATGCATTTGTAACAGATATAATATCTATGTTCTTTAAATACTAGAATAAAACAAAATTAGATTCTTCATGGCTAAAATCCAGGATAAAATACATGTATAAATACATAAAATCCACTATTTACCACTTTTTGTTTATGTCCTAGCAATTGTACCGTCCATTGTTCTGCTATTTCTAAAATAAAGTGATTAGTGCAAAACATACCTCCATTCCCTATGTGCAAGTCTAAGTAATATCTATATGTGCAAGATTGTGCAATTATAGTGCATAAGTTCAGTGCAAAAACATCTAGCAGTGAAAAAGTATTGGCTAATGCCGTTATCCATTTTAAGGTGCAATACCTTATCATAACCGTTGTGACTTATAGAGTTTGATCAATCTGCGTTTATCGAAAAGCCTAGATTGATGGATAGCTATCTGTTCTACACGGTTGATATATATATATATCAAAGCTCCGGTTCCCAAAAGAAACACACCGCACTCACGGGGCCCAAGTTAAAGATGCTTTATTCACAAGGACGTGTTTCGGCGTTCTGCCTTCATCTGCTTGTGTTTGAAAAGTGGCACAACCTATCATGATGGTTTTTAACAGGTGAGTCCCATTGGATATGGCAGACAAACACCGAAAGAGGACTCGGACCCAGCATTTTTCTTCCCTGATGTATTCTGGGATTCGAAGTCCATGAAAGAAAAATATTTCTCCTTTTGGCGGCACAATTGCCGTCCTCTTTTAGTGCCCTGTCGATCATACCAGCCATACCACCTTTGCGCCGTGGAGTGCATCTTCTCCGAGGACCCCTTGCCTTGCCACAGGGTCTCACTGCACTCAGCGTGGGAGCAGGTCAGATGGCCCTAGCTTCCACAGGCATGATTCCTGTCGACAAAAGTCGGCGTCTGTGCCCTGATTCCCTGATGGCGGTGCAATTGGCAATTAAATTCCAGCTCCAAAGTCCACCTCGGCAATGTATGCACTCTTGCAGACGGGTGCGGTTAATATGGAGGTGGGTCCATACAAATATCAAAGCTCCGGTTCCCAAAAGAAACACACCGCAATCACCGGGCCCAAGTTAAAGGACACGGGGAGCCGGCAGGACCGTGGGGGGATTGGGGACGTCCCCAACGGAGAGGGCCAGCCCCGGGGGATGGGGTCCCCGGGGCAAGTAGTGGCCTGGGAGGGGGCCACACGGCCCCCTCCCCAATAAAAAGATTAAATAAATAAATAAATAAAAAAGGCCTGCCCCGGGGGATGGGGTCCCGAGGGCAAAAGGAGGCCTGAGGAGGGGGGCCACGCAGCCCCCCTTCTTAAAATTTTTTTAAAAAGTGTGGCCATGCCCCGGAGGATGGGGTTCCCGGGGCCGGAATCGGCCATGGGAGGGGGGCCACGCGGCCCCCTTCCCGTTTACTTTTTTTTTAAATTAAAAAAGGGGTAAGGCCCTGGGGGATGGGGTCCCCAGGGCCCAAAAAAAGGAAAAAGGAAGGGGGGCCACACAGCCCCCCTTCGGAAAAAACAAACAAACAAACAAAAAAAAACGATTGTGCTGCAGACCCCGCCCCCTTCCTTTACCACTCTGCAAACGCACCCCCTGGCGCGATTGCAGATGGGGAACGAATTCCCCTTGAATACTGGGGGTCCCTTCGGGCCAACTAGCCCACCAGGAACCTCCAGTATGCGCCAGGGGGCTGCGTTGCAGAGAGGTGTTCTGAGGCCATGGCCCTTTTTACACCTCTCTGCAACGCAGCTCTGTGGCGCTTAATGGCGGTAGCTGGTGGGCTAGTTGCACCCCAGGGACCCTCTGGATTCAAGTGGAGTTAATCCCCCGACTTAAAACGCACCACGGGGTGCGTTTGCACAGTGGTGAAGGGAGGGGGCGGGGCCTGAGGTGACATGTGCGCAAACACGCCATGTGGTGCGTTTTAAGTTGGGGAATTAATTCCCCTTCAATCCTGAGGGACCCTGGGGGCCAACTAGCCCACCAGGTACCTTCAGTAAGCATAACAGAGTTGTGTTGCAGAGAGGTGAAAAAAGGTGCGCGGCCTCGGAACGCCTCTCCGCAACTCAGCTCTGTGGTCCTAACTGTAGGTACCTGGTGGGCTAGTTGGGCCCCAGGGACCCTCAGGATTCAAGGGGACTTAATCCCACAACTTAAAACGCGCCTCGGAGCGCGTTTGCACACATGTCACCTCAGCCCCCCTCCCTTCACCACTGTGCAAACGCGCCCGTTTTAAGTCGGGGGATTAACTCCCTTGAATCCACATGTTATAGTTAGAAATTAGCATTTAAAAAACCTTTGAAATTCACTGAAAAAACCATAGGTTTTAGGCACGTTATAGTTAGAAATTAGCATTTGAAATTCACTGAAAAAACCATAGGTTTTAGGCATGTTATAGTTAGAAATTAGCATTTAAAAAACCTTAGAAATTCACTGAAAAAACCATAGGTTTTAGGGAAAGTTATAGTTAGTTGGACATTGCACTCGTACAAAACCCGTGAAATTCCCCCGTTATAGTTACTTCAGCTAACTATAACTCGCGCCCCGCAATGCACTGCTGATGACGTCACATATTACATCACTCATGACATGGTCAGTGACATCACTGATGACATCACTGATGACATCTCAAATGACATCACTGATGACATCACAGATGACATCATCCACGTGATATATATATATATATATAGATATTATCTACTGGCGGTCGCCAGTAGATAGTTATAGTTACAACCTATTATCCATAGGAAATCCGCGACATTCTATTTGAAATAACTCTCTTGCCGGTTGACGTATCTTCGCAAAATTTTCAAACTTTGTGGCCCGCTCCGGTCCGCTCCTACCCTGAAAGTCTTGGGGGGATTCGTCAAGCGGGGGCCGAGAAAAAGGAGGTCCCAAAACGCGTTTTCCCCATGCAATTTTCCATAGGAAACTTTAGACACGGCTACAGCCCGAACTGCTGAACGGAATTACACCAAATTTGGCAAAGAGGTAGTTCTTGGTTCAGAAAGAACCCTTTTGTTAAATGGTGTAAATCCGTTCAGTAGTTGCTGAGAAAATCAAAAGAAAAAAGATAGGTATATCTAGGGCCGCGGATCCTCCCGAGCACGAGCTTTATGTTAATTGGCTGTCAACACTCCAAATCAGGAAGTGTTGGCAGCCATTTTGTCCCTCGGTAGAACCGAGGGACAGAAACAAGTGCGCAAAGTGCACAAAGGGGGCAGGGTAGAAACACCCTGACCCCCTAGGTCTGCTCAGGGGGTCCCACAAGGACCCCTGGGCAAAAAAAATTATTTTTTTTAAAAAAAAAATCGGCAGGATGCGCTCAGGGAGCGCGAACCCTGCCGAAAAAAAAAAAAATTGAAGCGCGGTCTCCCGCGCTTCGATAGTTAATTGGCCCCCGGGTGGGCCAAGTCCCGGGGGCATGCTGGGGGGTTAATTTTATGTGTGGGGGCCTCTAAGGGCCCCCAAGCCCCGGGGACCACCACCCCCGGGGCTTTATGGATAATGGTGCGGGAGGGCTCTGAGCCCTCCCGCAGCCCCGGGGACCACCACCTCCCCGGGGCTTCTTTTTATATTTAAAACCTGTGTGGGGGAGCTCCAGCCCCCCACACGCCCCGGGGACCACCACCTCCCCGGGGCACTAAGAAAACGAAAATGGGGGTCCGTTTTGGACCCCCAAGCCCCGGGGACCACTACCTCCCCGGGGCTTTCTCGATGTAGGGAGGGGGCCGCGCGGCCCCCTCCTGGAGCCCTTGATGGCCCTGGGGACCGCCACCCCCAGGGCCGGCTCCTGCAGTGTCCCGGGGTGCCTACCCCCGGGACACTGCTGCTTGTAATGACAGGACGGGAGCCTCGCGGCTCCCGTCCTGTCATTGCAAACTGCTTTGGATATTGGAAGAGAGAGCAGGAAACCTGCTCTCTCTTCCAATATCCAAAGCCGATTGCTTTCCACATGGGGAGCAGCATGTTAGCTGCTCCCCATGTGTAAGCAATGCCGGCTCCCGTAGGACACGGGGAGCCGGCGGGACTGTGGGGGTTTGGGGACCCCCCACAGTCCCCAACGAGAGCCAGGCCCCGGGGGATGGGGTCCCCGGGGCCTAAAAATAGGAAAAGGAAGGGGGCCACACGGCCCCCCTTCAGGGAAAAAAAAAAACGATCGGGCCCGCAGGCCCCGCCCCTTCCTTCACCACTCTGCAAACGCGCCCCTGGCGCGTTTGCAGAGGGGAACGAATTCCCCTTGAATACTGGGGGTCCCTGAGGGCCAACTAGCCCACCAGGAACCTCCAGTATGCGCCAGGGGGCTGCCTTGCAGAGAGGTGTACAGAGGCCACGCCCCTTTTTACACCTCTCTGCACGCAGCTCTGTGGCGCTTTTTGGAGGAACATGGTGGGCTAGTTGGACTCCATGGACCCTCAGGATTCAAGGGGAGTTAATCCCGCGACTTAAAACGCGCCACGGGGCGCGTTTGCACAGTGGTGAAGGGAGGGGGCGGGGCTTCAGGTGACATGTGTGCAAACAGGCCCCGTGGCGCGTTTTAAGATGGGGAATTAAATCCTCTTCAATCCTGAGGGTCCCTGGGGGCCAACTAGCCCAACAGGTACGTCCAGAAAGCGCCACAGAGCTGCGTTGCAAAGAGGTGTAAAAAGGGGTGTGGCCTCTGTACATGTCTCTGCAACGCAGCCCCTGGCGCATACTGGAGGTTCCTGGTGGGCTAGTTGGCCCGTAGGGACCCTCATGATTCAAGGGGACTTAATCCCCCAACTTAAAACGCGCCACGGGGCGCGTTTGCACAGATGCCACCTCAGGCCCCGCCCCTCCCTTCACCATTGTGCAAATATTCCTCTAAAATCAGCCGAAATACGAATTCCGATTTACTCACCTGTTATCAGGAGAGACCTCAGTGCTGCATCTTTCAGCCCAGTACTGATCCTCAAAAGTAATTTTAACCGTACTTACCAGTAACTTGAATTTCCTTCCATAGGATATCATTGCCTGCTTTTTGCTGAAAAAGTTTCTAAGTGTTGATTTTTGAAACATACAAATATTCCTCTAAAATCAGCCGAAATCCGAATTCCGATTTACTCACCTGTTATCAGGAGAGACCTCAGTGCTGCATCTTTCAGCCCAGTACTGGTCCTGAAAAGTAATTTTAACCGTACTTACCGGTAACTTGAATTTCCTTCATAGGCTAACATTGACTGGTTTCACTTGGAAATTCTTCTAAGTGTGGAGTTTTGGAACTTTAAAATATTCCTCTAAAATCAGCCGAACTACGAATTCCGATTTACTCACCTGTTATCAGGAGAGACCTCAGTGCTGCATCTTTCAGCCCAGTACTGATCCTCAAAAGTAATTTTAACCGTACTTACCGGTAACTTGAATTTCCTTCATAGGCTAACATTGACTGGTTTCACTTGGAAATTCTTCTAAGTGTGGAGTTTTGGAACTTTAAAATATTCCTCTAAAATCAGCCGAAATACGAATTCCGATTTACTCACCTGTTATCAGGAGAGACCTCAGTGCTGCATCTTTCAGCCCAGTACTGATCCTCAAAAGTAATTTTAACCGTACTTACCGGTAACTTGAATTTCCTTCATAGGCTAACATTGACTGGTTTCACTTGGAAATTCTTCTAAGTGTGGAGTTTTGGAACTTTAAAATATTCCTCTAAAATCAGCCGAAATACGAATTCCGATTTACTCACCTGTTATCAGGAGAGAACCCAGTGCTGCATCTTTTAGCCCAGTACTGATCCTCAAAAGTAATTTTAACCGTACTTACCAGTAACTTGAATTTCCTTCCATAGGATATCATTGCCTGCTTTTTGCTGAAAAAGTTTCTAAGTGTTGATTTTTGAAACATACAAATATTCCTCTAAAATCAGCCGAAATCCGAATTCCGATTTACTCACCTGTTATCAGGAGAGACCTCAGTGCTGCATCTTTCAGCCCAGTACTGGTCCTGAAAAGTAATTTTAACCGTACTTACCGGTAACTTGAATTTCCTTCATAGGCTAACATTGACTGGTTTCACTTGGAAATTCTTCTAAGTGTGGAGTTTTGGAACTTTAAAATATTCCTCTAAAATCAGCCGAAATACGAATTCCGATTTACTCACCTGTTATCAGGAGAGAACCCAGTGCTGCATCTTTTAGCCCAGTACTGATCCTCAAAAGTAATTTTAACCGTACTTACCAGTAACTTGAATTTCCTTCCATAGGATATCATTGCCTGCTTTTTGCTGAAAAAGTTTCTAAGTGTTGATTTTTGAAACATACAAATATTCCTCTAAAATCAGCCGAAATCCGAATTCCGATTTACTCACCTGTTATCAGGAGAGACCTCAGTGCTGCATCTTTCAGCCCAGTACTGGTCCTGAAAAGTAATTTTAACCGTACTTACCGGTAACTTGAATTTCCTTCATAGGCTAACATTGACTGGTTTCACTTGGAAATTCTTCTAAGTGTGGAGTTTTGGAACTTTAAAATATTCCTCTAAAATCAGCCGAACTACGAATTCCGATTTACTCACCTGTTATCAGGAGAGACCTCAGTGCTGCATCTTTCAGCCCAGTACTGATCCTCAAAAGTAATTTTAACCGTACTTACCGGTAACTTGAATTTCCTTCATAGGCTAACATTGACTGGTTTCACTTGGAAATTCTTCTAAGTGTGGAGTTTTGGAACTTTAAAATATTCCTCTAAAATCAGCCGAAATACGAATTCCGATTTACTCACCTGTTATCAGGAGAGACCTCAGTGCTGCATCTTTCAGCCCAGTACTGATCCTCAAAAGTAATTTTAACCGTACTTACCGGTAACTTGAATTTCCTTCATAGGCTAACATTGACTGGTTTCACTTGGAAATTCTTCTAAGTGTGGAGTTTTGGAACTTTAAAATATTCCTCTAAAATCAGCCGAAATACGAATTCCGATTTACTCACCTGTTATCAGGAGAGACCTCAGTGCTGCATCTTTCAGCCCAGTACTGATCCTCAAAAGTAATTTTAACCGTACTTACCGGTAACTTGAATTTCCTTCATAGGCTAACATTGACTGGTTTCACTTGGAAATTCTTCTAAGTGTGGAGTTTTGGAACTTTAAAATATTCCTCTAAAATCAGCCGAAATACGAATTCGATTTACTCACCTGTTATCAGGAGAGAACCCAGTGCTGCATCTTTTAGCCCAGTACTGATCCTCAAAAGTAATTTTAACCGTACTTACCAGTAACTTGAATTTCCTTCCATAGGATATCATTGCCTGCTTTTTGCTGAAAAAGTTTCTAAGTGTTGATTTTTGAAACATACAAATATTCCTCTAAAATCAGCCGAAATCCGAATTCCGATTTACTCACCTGTTATCAGGAGAGACCTCAGTGCTGCATCTTTCAGCCCAGTACTGGTCCTGAAAAGTAATTTTAACCGTACTTACCGGTAACTTGAATTTCCTTCATAGGCTAACATTGACTGGTTTCACTTGGAAATTCTTCTAAGTGTGGAGTTTTGGAACTTTAAAATATTCCTCTAAAATCAGCCGAAATACGAATTCCGATTTACTCACCTGTTATCAGGAGAGAACCCAGTGCTGCATCTTTTAGCCCAGTACTGATCCTCAAAAGTAATTTTAACCGTACTTACCAGTAACTTGAATTTCCTTCCATAGGATATCATTGCCTGCTTTTTGCTGAAAAAGTTTCTAAGTGTTGATTTTTGAAACATACAAATATTCCTCTAAAATCAGCCGAAATCCGAATTCCGATTTACTCACCTGTTATCAGGAGAGACCTCAGTGCTGCATCTTTCAGCCCAGTACTGGTCCTGAAAAGTAATTTTAACCGTACTTACCGGTAACTTGAATTTCCTTCATAGGCTAACATTGACTGGTTTCACTTGGAAATTCTTCTAAGTGTGGAGTTTTGGAACTTTAAAATATTCCTCTAAAATCAGCCGAACTACGAATTCCGATTTACTCACCTGTTATCAGGAGAGACCTCAGTGCTGCATCTTTCAGCCCAGTACTGATCCTCAAAAGTAATTTTAACCGTACTTACCGGTAACTTGAATTTCCTTCATAGGCTAACATTGACTGGTTTCACTTGGAAATTCTTCTAAGTGTGGAGTTTTGGAACTTTAAAATATTCCTCTAAAATCAGCCGAAATACGAATTCCGATTTACTCACCTGTTATCAGGAGAGACCTCAGTGCTGCATCTTTCAGCCCAGTACTGATCCTCAAAAGTAATTTTAACCGTACTTACCGGTAACTTGAATTTCCTTCATAGGCTAACATTGACTGGTTTCACTTGGAAATTCTTCTAAGTGTGGAGTTTTGGAACTTTAAAATATTCCTCTAAAATCAGCCGAAATACGAATTCCGATTTACTCACCTGTTATCAGGAGAGAACCCAGTGCTGCATCTTTTAGCCCAGTACTGATCCTCAAAAGTAATTTTAACCGTACTTACCAGTAACTTGAATTTCCTTCCATAGGATATCATTGCCTGCTTTTTGCTGAAAAAGTTTCTAAGTGTTGATTTTTGAAACATACAAATATTCCTCTAAAATCAGCCGAAATCCGAATTCCGATTTACTCACCTGTTATCAGGAGAGACCTCAGTGCTGCATCTTTCAGCCCAGTACTGGTCCTGAAAAGTAATTTTAACCGTACTTACCGGTAACTTGAATTTCCTTCATAGGCTAACATTGACTGGTTTCACTTGGAAATTCTTCTAAGTGTGGAGTTTTGGAACTTTAAAATATTCCTCTAAAATCAGCCGAACTACGAATTCCGATTTACTCACCTGTTATCAGGAGAGACCTCAGTGCTGCATCTTTCAGCCCAGTACTGATCCTCAAAAGTAATTTTAACCGTACTTACCGGTAACTTGAATTTCCTTCATAGGCTAACATTGACTGGTTTCACTTGGAAATTCTTCTAAGTGTGGAGTTTTGGAACTTTAAAATATTCCTCTAAAATCAGCCGAAATACGAATTCCGATTTACTCACCTGTTATCAGGAGAGACCTCAGTGCTGCATCTTTCAGCCCAGTACTGATCCTCAAAAGTAATTTTAACCGTACTTACCGGTAACTTGAATTTCCTTCATAGGCTAACATTGACTGGTTTCACTTGGAAATTCTTCTAAGTGTGGAGTTTTGGAACTTTAAAATATTCCTCTAAAATCAGCCGAAATACGAATTCCGATTTACTCACCTGTTATCAGGAGAGAACCCAGTGCTGCATCTTTTAGCCCAGTACTGATCCTCAAAAGTAATTTTAACCGTACTTACCAGTAACTTGAATTTCCTTCCATAGGATATCATTGCCTGCTTTTTGCTGAAAAAGTTTCTAAGTGTTGATTTTTGAAACATACAAATATTCCTCTAAAATCAGCCGAAATCCGAATTCCGATTTACTCACCTGTTATCAGGAGAGACCTCAGTGCTGCATCTTTCAGCCCAGTACTGGTCCTGAAAAGTAATTTTAACCGTACTTACCGGTAACTTGAATTTCCTTCATAGGCTAACATTGACTGGTTTCACTTGGAAATTCTTCTAAGTGTGGAGTTTTGGAACTTTAAAATATTCCTCTAAAATCAGCCGAAATACGAATTCCGATTTACTCACCTGTTATCAGGAGAGAACCCAGTGCTGCATCTTTTAGCCCAGTACTGATCCTCAAAAGTAATTTTAACCGTACTTACCAGTAACTTGAATTTCCTTCCATAGGATATCATTGCCTGCTTTTTGCTGAAAAAGTTTCTAAGTGTTGATTTTTGAAACATACAAATATTCCTCTAAAATCAGCCGAAATCCGAATTCCGATTTACTCACCTGTTATCAGGAGAGACCTCAGTGCTGCATCTTTCAGCCCAGTACTGGTCCTGAAAAGTAATTTTAACCGTACTTACCGGTAACTTGAATTTCCTTCATAGGCTAACATTGACTGGTTTCACTTGGAAATTCTTCTAAGTGTGGAGTTTTGGAACTTTAAAATATTCCTCTAAAATCAGCCGAACTACGAATTCCGATTTACTCACCTGTTATCAGGAGAGACCTCAGTGCTGCATCTTTCAGCCCAGTACTGATCCTCAAAAGTAATTTTAACCGTACTTACCGGTAACTTGAATTTCCTTCATAGGCTAACATTGACTGGTTTCACTTGGAAATTCTTCTAAGTGTGGAGTTTTGGAACTTTAAAATATTCCTCTAAAATCAGCCGAAATACGAATTCCGATTTACTCACCTGTTATCAGGAGAGACCTCAGTGCTGCATCTTTCAGCCCAGTACTGATCCTCAAAAGTAATTTTAACCGTACTTACCGGTAACTTGAATTTCCTTCATAGGCTAACATTGACTGGTTTCACTTGGAAATTCTTCTAAGTGTGGAGTTTTGGAACTTTAAAATATTCCTCTAAAATCAGCCGAAATACGAATTCCGATTTACTCACCTGTTATCAGGAGAGACCTCAGTGCTGCATCTTTCAGCCCAGTACTGATCCTCAAAAGTAATTTTAACCGTACTTACCGGTAACTTGAATTTCCTTCATAGGCTAACATTGACTGGTTTCACTTGGAAATTCTTCTAAGTGTGGAGTTTTGGAACTTTAAAATATTCCTCTAAAATCAGCCGAAATACGAATTCCGATTTACTCACCTGTTATCAGGAGAGAACCCAGTGCTGCATCTTTTAGCCCAGTACTGATCCTCAAAAGTAATTTTAACCGTACTTACCAGTAACTTGAATTTCCTTCCATAGGATATCATTGCCTGCTTTTTGCTGAAAAAGTTTCTAAGTGTTGATTTTTGAAACATACAAATATTCCTCTAAAATCAGCCGAAATCCGAATTCCGATTTACTCACCTGTTATCAGGAGAGACCTCAGTGCTGCATCTTTCAGCCCAGTACTGGTCCTGAAAAGTAATTTTAACCGTACTTACCGGTAACTTGAATTTCCTTCATAGGCTAACATTGACTGGTTTCACTTGGAAATTCTTCTAAGTGTGGAGTTTTGGAACTTTAAAATATTCCTCTAAAATCAGCCGAAATACGAATTCCGATTTACTCACCTGTTATCAGGAGAGAACCCAGTGCTGCATCTTTTAGCCCAGTACTGATCCTCAAAAGTAATTTTAACCGTACTTACCAGTAACTTGAATTTCCTTCCATAGGATATCATTGCCTGCTTTTTGCTGAAAAAGTTTCTAAGTGTTGATTTTTGAAACATACAAATATTCCTCTAAAATCAGCCGAAATCCGAATTCCGATTTACTCACCTGTTATCAGGAGAGACCTCAGTGCTGCATCTTTCAGCCCAGTACTGGTCCTGAAAAGTAATTTTAACCGTACTTACCGGTAACTTGAATTTCCTTCATAGGCTAACATTGACTGGTTTCACTTGGAAATTCTTCTAAGTGTGGAGTTTTGGAACTTTAAAATATTCCTCTAAAATCAGCCGAACTACGAATTCCGATTTACTCACCTGTTATCAGGAGAGACCTCAGTGCTGCATCTTTCAGCCCAGTACTGATCCTCAAAAGTAATTTTAACCGTACTTACCGGTAACTTGAATTTCCTTCATAGGCTAACATTGACTGGTTTCACTTGGAAATTCTTCTAAGTGTGGAGTTTTGGAACTTTAAAATATTCCTCTAAAATCAGCCGAAATACGAATTCCGATTTACTCACCTGTTATCAGGAGAGACCTCAGTGCTGCATCTTTCAGCCCAGTACTGATCCTCAAAAGTAATTTTAACCGTACTTACCGGTAACTTGAATTTCCTTCATAGGCTAACATTGACTGGTTTCACTTGGAAATTCTTCTAAGTGTGGAGTTTTGGAACTTTAAAATATTCCTCTAAAATCAGCCGAAATACGAATTCCGATTTACTCACCTGTTATCAGGAGAGAACCCAGTGCTGCATCTTTTAGCCCAGTACTGATCCTCAAAAGTAATTTTAACCGTACTTACCAGTAACTTGAATTTCCTTCCATAGGATATCATTGCCTGCTTTTTGCTGAAAAAGTTTCTAAGTGTTGATTTTTGAAACATACAAATATTCCTCTAAAATCAGCCGAAATCCGAATTCTGATTTACTCACCTGTTATCAGGAGAGACCTCAGTGCTGCATCTTTCAGCCCAGTACTGGTCCTGAAAAGTAATTTTAACCGTACTTACCAGTAACTTGAATTTCCTTCCCTAGGCTAACATTGACTGGTTTCACTTGGAAATTCTTCTAAGTGTGGAGTTTTGGAACTTTAAAATAGTCCTCTAAAATCAGCCGAAATACGAATTCCGATTTACTCACCTGTTATCAGGAGAGACCTCAGTGCTGCATCTTTCAGCCCAGTACTGATCCTCAAAAGTAATTTTAACGGTACTTACCAGTAACTTGAATTTCCTTCCATAGGAATCCATTGTCTGGTTTTCAGCAGAAAAGTTTCAAAGTGTCGATTTTCACAAACTACAAATATTCCTAAAAAATCGCCTGTATGACTTAAACGCATTCTTTCAACTGTTTACAGGAGATGCACCAGTGCTGGATCCAGGATCCAACACTGAGTAAGAAAAAGTAACGATAACAGTTTCTAACTTCTAAGTGAATTTCCTTCCATAGGATAACATTGGTGATTCTATGAGAAAAAGTTTCTAAGTGTGAACTTTTAAAGTACAATAATATTCCTTAAAAATCACGACTGTAACCAAAACGCTTTTACTCAACTGTTTACAGGAGATGTCCCAGGACTGAATCTAGGATCCAGTAATGTGGTTAGAAAAGTAATCCATAAAGTAACTAATTGCATTTAACTAGATATTCACATTGAGCTGAATGTTGCATTGTGTTTGAAAATGTGTTGCCCATTGCAACAACTGTAACTACTGTACTTAAAAGTCTATTGCCTATGTGCAAAGTAATTAAACTAAAGTAATTCATTCTGAGAAAGTATTTTTTGTAATGTAATGTATAATGTAATTCAAAATGTAATTTAAAAAATAAAATATGTAAAAAAAAATTGTTTCTAAAAAATTTGGAAATCAGTATGAAAAAAAATTATATAACAATTAATACATTTAAAAATTGTCATTTACAAAACCTTTGAAATTCACTGAAAAAACTGTAGGTTTCAGACATGTTATAGTTACAAATTAGCATTTAAAAAACCTTTGAAATTCACTGAAAAAACCATAGGTTTCAGGGACGTTATAGTTACAAATTAGCATTTAAAAAACCTTTGAAATTCACTGAAAAAACCGTAGGTTTTAGGGACAGTTATAGTTAGTTGGACATTGCACTCGTACAAAACCCGTGAAATTCCCCCGTTATAGTTAGTCCAGCTAACTATAACTCGCGCCCGCAATGCACTGCTGATGACATCACATATTACATCACTCATGACATGGTCAGTGACATCACTGATGACATCACTGATGACATCTCAAATGACATCACTGATGACATCATCCACGTGATAATCTGATGCACCTCCTCACACTCTAATATAACCTTTGATACACCCACTCTAAATTACAGACTGCCATTCGCAAAACCATAGACACTCCAACACCAATAACTACATACCCACTCACTGATTCTTAGGTCTACGCACACATCCACTCACTCACCCGTACAGTCACTCATACTTACGGTCACTCAGTACAGGACTATCATATGCACTCATACTCCTATATAGACACTCAAACACCGCCACTCATCCATAGAGGTACTCACACACCTAGTCAGTCATGCAAATAATTAAACACACTACCATTTACTCACCTATACAGTTATACACACACCAGCTCACTTACTCATACAAATAGTAGCACATTCTTACGCTCTTATACAATCACTGATACAAGCACACACTCATCCATACAGCCACTATCACAATCACTCACTCTCGCTTATAGCTATTTATATACTCCAACACACATATATACTGCCTTTCACATATGTAGTTACTCACACATGTACCACTGGGACATACATTCACTCACTAACACACTCTTACACACACTTACCCACCCATACAGTCTATCACAGTTGCACTCTTGAAACCATCCACCCAGTGAATCACCCACTCACACATCTATGCACAGAGTTGCACACACCCCTCCCACACAAACACTCAGGCACCCATACAGATACTCAGACAAGCATTCAATAACTCATATAGACACTCATGTAGCTATTCACAAACACATGCAGCCACTTACACAGCAACAGACAGACGGATACAGACATTCACCCAGTTTAGTCACTAACCCATGCATTCAGTAAGATACGTTAAATCACTCACTTATAGAGTCAGTCACGCACCTACTAAATCATCCATACAGACACTTACACACCCACTCATTCTTCAATACGTCTTTTCCTATATATATTAAAAATATTTAAACTTTACAGAAACACACAGTCACTGGATGATGTCATCAGTGATGTCATCAGTGATGTCATTTGAGATGTCATCAGTGATGTCATCAGTGATGTCACTGACCATGTCATGAGTGATGTAATATGTGACGTCATCAGCAGTGCATTGCGGGGGCGCGAGTTATAGTTAGCTGGACTAACTATAACGGGGGAATTTCACGGGTTTTGTACGAGTGCAATGTCCAATTAACTATAACTGTCCCTAAAACCTATGGTTTTTTCAGTGAATATATATATATGTATATATATACATATACACATATATATACACATATATATACACATATATATATATATATATATATATATATATATATATATATATATATATATATATATCAAAGAACACTCCGCCAATCTCTCGAAATCACCGGAGCACGGACCACAATTTGGTGCAAAATCCAAGTTTATTTGCTCTCTCCACCAACAGCCATGACGCGTTTCATCCCATGAGGGACTTGCTCACATAACGCGCTTCACGGTGACAGGTTAGTTTTTATACCAAGTACAAGTTTTTTTCTCTTTTTTTCTTAAAGTGACATGTGCATTCATAGATATAGACAACAGAGTAATGATGTTATCCGGCATTAGTCGTTTCCTGGAAATTACATGCATTCAGGTATAAAATACCCCAAATTGATACATTAAATGAAATTCATTAAATAATCAACCGTTAATACCATACAACCTTAAAAAGCCTTAAAAACCCAAACAGATTTCATTTCACTGTATTAAAAGCAATAAAAGACTCAAATAAAACATCCAATGTGTAAAATTTTATATGTCCTTTGATTTGGCCCACCTGACAAATTTATCATGGTTTAAATACTCATATGTAAATTGCTGACCTAAAGTGCTTGTGCAAATACAGTACTGTTGGTGTAAACAACCCTGTTGTCTGGCTATGATAAACCAAAGTGCTTAGTGCAAAGTAATCGTAAAGTGCTAGGTGCTGAAAATTAACCTCAAGTGTAAATATATTAAAACCTATTGTTTAACCGTGTTGATATTTAAATTTTTGGGGGTGGACTGACGGTCTATCCTTTACTTAAATAGTTTCATGTTGGTATTGGTCATAAGTTGCTGCCACCTACTTATGACTTTGTTCTCCCAGTTGCCTATTTAGAGATACGTGTACAATTCCTCTGTGGCATTCAAGCCACGTGGTTGTATGGAGTCGAAATTTAAAATATATCGTGTCTCCAAACATCTGAGAGCTTTCTCCCTGTTACCTCCTCTTTTATTGGGTGGGATGGTGTCTACCAGGTAATATTTTAATCCCTTGGGGTCTGCAATGTGTACCTCGCCAAAATGACGGGCCACTGGGTAGGCTGAATCTTGGTTCTTGATCGCTCTTATGTGCTGGAGCACCCTTTTGTGCCCCTGCAGCACAGTGCTTCCAACATAGCAGAGGCCACTGGGGCATTCCAGCACATAGACTACAAAGTCTGATTTGCATGTTAAGGCTTTCTTGATTTGTTTTTCTTGGTCACAAAATGGTGTCTTATAAGATGTTTTATTTACACCAAATTGACACGCCTTACACGTCTTACATCTAAAAAATCCCATTCTTTGGGAAAGCCATGTACCTGTGGGTTGGCTACCTGGATCGTTTTGAACCAGGGCATCCTTCATAGAAGGTGCCTGACTGTAGGTAATGGTGGTTCTATTGGGGAGCAGAGGGCCCACTATTGGATCACCTAAGACTAGGGGCCAGTTCTTCCTGATTATGTTTTTTATTGCCTTTTCTTGTCCGTTATAACTCAGGATGAATCTAAAAGTGTCAGTTTCCTCTGCCCTATTTTCTTTCAACTTTGGTGGTTTGTTTAGCAAGGTTACTCTATATACCATATTGCTTTTTTTGATTGCTTTGTCAATGCATTTGTTTGAGTATCCTCTTGCTAAAAACCTGTGTTTGCTAGCTAGTTGGGCAGCCCTTAGATCTTCTTCTCGACTACAGATACGCTTCAGCCGAAGCATCTCTCCAAAAGGTATGCTTTGTATTAGGTGATGAGGGTGAGAGCTCCCTGCATGCAACACCGAATTGCCAGCTGTTGATTTTCTATGCAGTCTAGTTTCCATCTTCCCATCACTGATTAATACCTGGACATCTAAGAAATTGACAGACTGTGAGCTGATAGAGGCTGTAAAGTACAAGTTCAAATTGTTGATATTAATCATTTCTATAAACATTTCAGCTTCTGATTTGGTGCCCTGCCAAACTACGAATAGATCATCTATGTATCTCAGGAACAGTCTAATGTTATTTCGTATGTGGCATGTTCTTTGTGTAGGACCAGCTCCTCCCTAATATATATATATATACACACAAAGCAAGCTCTGTCGTCAGGGGCCCCCGACCCTTCAGGGCGGCCTCAGCTGACGGGGACGGAATCCCGTTAGTTATATCCAACTGAATGTAGTTATGTTGTTGAGTCCAATTCAACGGTTATATCACATCATTTTATTGTCAAAATAGCAATTATGGCAGCATTTTCATAATCCTCTCATAGTCCTGATGCGTTTCGGTGAAATACCTTAATCATAGGTACAGAGGTTCACCAATTGTAAAATAACATGCACAGGGGCTTAGAAATCCATGTCATCACTTGGCTGGGAGACAAAATCATACAAGTCCCAGAATGCATCACTACTGTTAATCAAGAGCTCGTGCTCTGTAGTACATGTTAAAATGTTGCTGAAATAGCGTTTCTTGACTACAGTACATGAATAGTTCATATTTATTCAGTGCATCCATTTAAAGTGCCACGTGCAAAATATAATCTGAACAGACCTCCTTGTGGATCTTGCTGCCACCTTGTCAATATTGTTTGTAAACATGAGAAAATCCTGGAATTGCCAGGAAGAGGTGAATACCTCTCCCTTCTCCCTTTATCCCCACCACACGTTGCAGTACCAGGTAAATCCTTCTTTCCATGTGGAGTCAAGCTCGTCATGCCCCCATTTATAAACACAAAGCAAGCTCCGTCGACTGGCCCCCTGACCCTGCAGGGCGGCCTCAGCTGACTGGGAAGGAATCCCGTTAGTTATATTCAACAGAAAGTTGCTGAGTCCAATTCAACGGTTATATCACATAATTTTATTGTCAAAATAGCAATCATGGCACAATTGCTTTGTGTTTATAAATGGGGGGCATGACCCATCTGCCTCCACATGGAAAGAAGGATTTACCTGACACTGCATTGTTTGGTGGTGAGAAGGGGAGAAGGTCATGTTGTGCTCTCACTTGTTGAAAGCAGAGCAGGTTTTCTATGGCTTGGCGGGAGCGCTGTTCCCACCAAGCCATAGCAAACTGCAATGTCCTGGGGGTGGGCACCTTGGAACATTGCTGGAGCCGGCCTGGGGGTGGTGGTCCCCTGGGCCATATAGGGCTCCACGAGGGGGGCCGTGTGGCCCCCCTCCAATATTAATAAAGCCCTGGGAGGTGGTGATCCCCGAGGTTGGGGGTCCACAATGGACCCCCTTCATTGTTGTCTTTCTGTGCCCTGGGGAAGCGGAGGTCTCTGGGGGGGCGCACAGGCCCCCCACATTCCTAATATAAAGTGCCCTAGGGAGGTGGTGGTCCCCGATGCTGCAGGGGAGCTGCGTGGGCCCCCAAATTATTTGTGATTGAAGGCGGTCCGCGTGGCTGCAGGGAGCCACAAGGCTTCCCGGCATATAATTGTGTGACTGCCACTGGGAGGTGGCAGTCTCGGGGCTTTGAACAGCCCGAGGAGTTGATCTCCAGGATCCCATCTCCTATATTTTTATAATACCCCCGGGACCTGACCCACCTGTGCTTTACTTTTTTTTAAACATTTTGGCGACAGTCGAGGAGCCAGCATGACTCCTGCAAAATTATTTTTTTAAAAAAGCTTTTTTGGCCCTGGCAGGACCCTGTGGGTCCCACCCCCCAAGAGGTCTATGGGGTCAGGGTGTTTCTACCCTGCCCCCTTTTCTTTCTTTTTATGTTTTTTCTTTTGACTCAGCTCAAGATGGCTGCTAACACTTCCTGGTTTGAAATGTTGGCAGCCAATCAGATCTCAACACAATGAGATGTCACAATGAGGTATCATCAGTGATGTCACTGACCATGTCATGAGTGATGTAATATGTGAGGTCATAAGCAGTGCATTACGGAGGCGCAAGTAATAGTTAACTCAGGTAACTATAATGGCTGAATTTCTCTGGTTCTGTACGAGTGAAATGTCAGCCTAACTATAATGTTCCTGTAACCTTTATTTTTTTTTAGTGAATTTCTTAGATTTTTTAACTAGCAGTCACATTTGCAGCGTGGTGGAGAAAGGGGGCTGGGCCTCAGGAATTCCACTGCATGGGACTTACAGGAGGTATCAGGAGGGCTTCTTGGCCCCCAAGGTCCCTCTGGAGCCAAGGGGACTTTATCCCCCAACTAGTATTGCACCAGGAGGCACATTTGCAGAGTGGTGGGGAAAGGGGGCGTGGCCTCTGACAACTTCTCAGCAATCCTGCTGTATGGGAACTAACCCTGGGCAAAGCACTACGCTACGCTCGCGTAGTTTGCGAAGTTTGCGCTACTTCGCGAATTGCACGTAGCACAGTGCAAACACGCGTAGCGTAGTGCAGCGGTCATTTTTTGCTTGCTCGCGGTCCTCAACGTCAAGTTGGCGACCGCGAGCAAGCAAAATGACATCCCGGCGAGACTTTTTCCTCGTTCGCGATCAGCAACATCAAGTTGTCGATCGCGAGCGTGGAAAATAAACCTCCCGGCGAGATTCTCAACGTCAGGTTTCTCATTGCGAGTGGTCGCGTATGCTCGCGACCGCTCGCGATGAGAAACTACCAGTCCGCGTTGAGAAAGCTGCCGCTCGAGTAAAAATCTACTCGAGCGGCAGTAAAAGACAGCTCGCACTGTGCAAGATGCTGTTTTCAATGATTGCACAGTGCGGACAAGCATCCGGCACTGTGCAATCATTGCGAACAGCGCACTACGCAGTTCGCGTAGTGCTACGCGTAGCTCGCGTAGTGCGAAGTGCACTTCGCGTAGCGCTACTTCGCGAACTACGCCCAGGGTTAGTGGGAACACTGGAGGTAACAGGAGGGGTGTTGAGACAGAATGTCGAGATGGAAATGTCGATTTACACAAATATCAAGTTGGAAATATCGTGATTCAGAAATATCGACAGCAAGAATATGATGGTCAAGAATATCGAATTTAAGGTAAGAAATATTGTTTTTAAAAATATAGAAGTCATTAATATTGTTTGCAAAAATATAGTTGTTTAAAATATCGATTTTTTAATTAGTGTTATGTATTTTAGATTATATTTTAAATGTATGTGATGTATGTTTTTTGTTTAAGTATTGTTTATGTTTTTTAATATATGTGTTAAAATTTTAGTAGTTATGAATTTTATTTTAATTGTATTTTTGATTTTTATTTGTTCCGTCCCGGGTTGTGGGTTTATAGGGGAATAGGGTGGGAAGTAATTTAATTATAATAAATTAATGATTATGTTTTATTTATTTAATTTAGATTTGATAGTGTTAATTGGGGGAAGTAATTTATTTGTAATTAATTCTTAATTGGTTGATACATAATTAATTATGGTAATTGTGTAATTTTTTAGGTGTGGGTTGTGGGATTTATAGGGGTGAAGGGTGAGAAGTAATTATTATTATTATTTTTTTTAAACTTGTCTTTTTATTAAACAAATGTGATGGTACAGTAACAGGTCGTAAAACCATTTAGTAGTGACATAGCAGTTGAAAGTATACATACAGGAAGCAAAACTGTCATCGCAAAAAAGAATGGCATTAGACAGGAAGATCATCAATAGCAGTGGCAGTCTTGCACAATTCAGCTGAGGGAGAAATACAAATTTCGCCGCGGGACATATTCCACTTTGCCCATTTATGATCCCACTTCGTGGGACACCCTCTGTGTTTGAACACATCCTTCTCCGCAATCATGGCAGTATCCATATCCTTGGCCCATTTTGAATGTTTTGGTAGAGCTCCGGTCCCCCAACCCTGGGCTATGTTTCTCTTGGCCAGCACAAATCCCAGAGACGCCCATGTACGTTCCGTTTGCTTCAGGTCTGTGGCTTCCCACACATTCAATAAACAAAGCCGTGGGGAACTAGTGATATCTTTCCCACACACCTTCGCTAGATCAGAGACAATTTTCTCCCAGTAAGGCTGTAGCTTCGGACACTCCCAGATTATATGGAAGAAAGTGCTCTTGCAGGCACACCCCCTGAGACAGCTGGAATCTGGTCGACAGCCCATAGAAGTAATTTATTTTTGATGAATTAATAATTAGTTGTTAATTTATATTAACTAATTAATTGAAAATTAATTATGGAAATTGTGTAATTAATTATAGGTGCGGGTTGTGGGGTTTATAGGGGTAAAGGATGGGAAGTAATTTATGTTTAATTAATTATTAATTAGTTGTTAATTTATTTTAACTAATTAATTGATAATTAATTATGGTAATTGTGATATATTTTTTAGGTGTGGTCTGTGGGATGTATGGGGTAAAGGGTGGGAAGTATTTATGTGTAATCAATTAATAATTCATTGTTAATTAATATTAATTAATTAATTGAAAATTAAATATGGAATTTGTGTAATTAATTTTAGGTGTGGGTTGTGTGGTTTATAGGGTTAAAGGGTGGGAAGAAATTTATGTTTCATTAATTAAAAATTAGTTGATCATTAATATTAATTAATTAATTTATATTTAATTAGGGTATTTGTTTATTTTTTTGTTTGTGGGTTTTATTGCTGTAGAGGTACAGTGTGGGGAGTAAATTAATGTTACTTTATAATTAGTAGTTAAATACTATTAGTTTTTTAATTGAAAATTGGTTTTAATTGTGTAATTTTTTTTTTTACAGTTTCATTTTAGCTGTGGGTTGTGGGGATTATAGGGGTAAAGTGTGGGAAGTTACATAATTTTTATTAGTATTAATTTGTTTTTTAATTAATAATATTTCTTTAATTGGTAATTAATTATGTTAATTAAGGAAGTACATTTTCTTTTTAAATTTAGATGTAGGTTGTGAATTGTGTGGTGTTTTTAGGGTAGGAAATAAAAAAAGTAAATTTATGTAATAATTATTGTTTTTGTTTCTTAATAGTTTCTAATTAAAAATATTTATTTTTTGGAAATTTATTTTTTTAATATTTAATATAATATTTTTTACAAATTTTCCCCAGAGATGAGGCCGCACTCCTTAGCAGGTAGGTGTCACCACTTTTATTCATGAAACGGAATGCTTCTCACCCCCAATGATGCCCCCTGGCCTGACGCGTTTCAGGGAATCCATCCCTTTCTTCAGAGGCCGACACGAGCAGCCGATCATGTGCTCTATACTGTCCCCTGCAAGCTTGTTCATTTAAATGGCCTCAGGTGTGCCTCTTTAGTAGTCCGTTTTTTTCATTGCCTGCTGGGACCTGTAGTCCAATATTGCACCAATTGCATCCCTCCAGTGGGTTGGGTGCTCGTGTCTCCTTTCAGGGGCCGATGTACAGCCCGGGTGAAACTCAGTCCGTTTGATTCTCATTACCTGCTGCACCGATCACGGAGACACATTTTCTCCGCGCAGACCCAAGACGTTGTAGGGGCGGTGCGTCGCCTCCACGGCCTGGAAGCGCCGTGATTGTATTTTTTACAAATTTTCCCCAGAGATGAGTCCGCACTCCTTAGCAGGTAGGTGTCACCACTTTTATTCATGAAACGGAATTCTTCTCACCCCCAATGATGCCCCCTGGCCTGACGCGTTTCAGGGAATCCATCCCTTTCTTCAGAGGCCGACACGAGCAGCCGATTCTGTGCTCTATACTGTCCCCGGCAAGCTTGTTCATTTAAATGGCCTCAGGTGTGCCTCTTTAGTAGTCCGTTTTTTTCATTGCCTGCTGGGACCTGTAGTCCAATATTGCACCAATTGCATCCCTCCAGTGGGTTGGGTGCTCGTGTCTCCTTTCAGGGGCCGATGTATAGCCCTCCATTAAGCCCGGGTGAAACTCAGTCCGTTTGATTCTCATTACCTGCTGCGCCGGTCACGGAGACACATTTTCTCCGCGGAGACCCAAGACGTTGTAGGGGCGGTGCGTTGCCTCCACGGCCTGGAAGCGCCGTGATTGTATTTTTTACAAATTTTCCCCAATATAATATTTGTAGGTATTTGTCATATGTATTTAACATTACATATGTTTTTTTTAAATGTTTAATATTAAACATATTTGTATTTGTATTTTTATTTTTAACATATTTATATATTTTTTTAATTTATTTTGTTTTTTAAATATTTTTGTTGTTAAAATTTTGTTTGTTTTTAATTTTGAATTGACTGGAGTGAGAATATTAATTGTTACTCCTCTGCAATCCAACACTTTCCCTACTGTTGCACTCACTGGAGTGGGGAAAGTAATTTTTACCCCTCCGCTATCCAACACTTTCCCTACTGTTGCACTCACTGGAGTGGGGATAGTAATTTTTACCCCTCCTCTATCCAACACTTTCCCTACTGTTGCACTGACTGGTGTGGGAATAGTAATTTTTACCCCTCCGCTATCTAACACTTTCTCTACTGTTGCACTGACTGGTGTGGGAATAGTAATTTTTACCCCTTAGCTATACAACACTTTCCCTACTGTTGCACTCACTGGAGTGGAAATAGTAATTTTTACCTCTCTTCCATATTCAACAATTTCCCTATTGTTGCACTGACTGGTGTAGGAATAGTAATTTTTACCCCTCCGCTATCCGACACCTTCTCTACTGTTGCACTGACTGGTGTGGGAATAGTCATTTCTACCCCTTCGCTATCCAGCACTTTCCCTACTGTTGCACTCACTGAAGTGTGAATATTAATTTTGACCCTTCCACTATCCAACACTTTCCCTACTGTTGCACTCACTGTAGTGGGAATAGTAATTTTTAACTCTCCGCTATCCAACACTTTCCCTACGGTTGCTCTTACTGGAGTGGGAATAGTAATTTTTTACCCTTCCACTATCCAACACTTTCCCTACTGTTACACTTACTGGAGTGGGAATAATAATTTTTACCCCTCCGCTATCCAACACTTTCCCTACTGTTACACTCACTGGAGTAGGAATAGTAGTTTTTACCCCTCCGCTATCCAACACTTTCTCTACTGTTGCACTCGCTGGAGTGGGAAATTTAAGTTTGAAGATTTTAAAATAGTTTAATGTTTTATTTTTAATAGAATGTTTTTTATTAGATTTTATATTATTGGTACATATATCTATTTGTAAATTTTTATATAATTTTAAAATTATAAAATAAATTAAAATTAATAGTTTATTAATTGTTTTAAAGTAAATATATATGAATTATTATGTATGTGTGTTTAACGTTTTTTAATTAAGTTAATTGATTATTTATAAAAAAATTATATACAATATACTTTATTTTTTTATATTAATTTTATTATTTAACATATTTAATATTTATTATTATATTTTATATATATACAATTCGATATTTTGCACAACTATATTTTTTACATCAACATTTTTTTCGATATTTTTGTACTTACCTGTTTAAGTATAGGGAGTCGATATTTTTGCATTTCTATATTTTTTCATCAATATTTTTTATTTTTATATTTTTTACCTCGATATTTTGTCAGTGAACCAGCAGGAGGGGTAATTGGCCAACAAGGACGTCCTTGGGGGCCAAATACCCCTCCTAATGCCTCCAGTAAGTCCCATACAGCAGGATTACTGAGATCTGATAGCAGGCCACGCCCCCTTTCAGCACCACTCTGCAAACGCGCCTCCTGGCACGCTCTAGGTTGGGGGATGAATTCCCCTTTGCTGGTGAGGGTCCTTAGGGTCCAACTAGCCCACCTGTTACCTCCAGTAAGCCCCACACGGTGGGATTGCTGAGAGGTGGTCGCAGGCCAGTCCCATTTTTCTGCCGGATTCACGGATCCACCATGAATCCTGCCGAAATTATTTAAAAAAAGCTTTTTTGTGGAACATGGGGTCCCTGTGGGACCCACTGAACAGGCCTAAGGGGTCAGAGTGCCCCATTTTCTTGTTTTTTTAATGTTTTTTTCTTGTGACTCAGATCAACCGAGTCACACAATGGCTGCCAATAAGATCTCAGGCACAAGATCGTGAGGGTTTGCGGATCCACCGCGGCCACAGTTGTATATCTGAGACATCTATAAATTTCTCAGGAACTACTGAACGGATTTACACCATTTAACAAAAAGAGTGCTTTCTGGACCAGGAGCTACCTTTTTGCCAAATTTGGTGTAATTCATCAGCAGTTCGGGCTGTAGCTGTGTCTAAAGTTTCCTATGGAAATTAACATGGAGAAAAAGTGTTTTGAAACCCTCCTTTTTCTCAGCCCCTGCTTGATAAATCACTTCTAAACTTTCAACACAACAGCTGAAGTGAGTGGGCCATTAATTTAAAAATTTCACGAAGATTCGTCAAACGGCGCCAAAGTTGTAGGCAAATCAAAAAACATTTTTACTATGGAAACCAGGTCCTAACTATAACTACCTAATGGCGACCGCCAGTAGGTAATATATATATATTTTCAATGAAAAAACCAAAAGTTTAAAGTAACATTATAGTTAGGTGAAATGTTCAATTTGAAGCTTTAAAACCACTGAAATTCACCAGTTATAGTTAGTTGTCTCAAGTAACTATAACTTGTTCCCTAAGGTAACTATAACTTTACCCGCACATCCACAGTGATAATATCAATGATTTCAAAGACATGTCAGGAGTGATGTAATATGTTGGGTAAATAGCAGTGATGGCAGTCACCACTGGGTAGTTATAGTTAGGATAGTTTTTCTTGAGGAAATTTTTTTTGTGTTGCTAATGACTTTGGCGCCTTTTGACGAATCTCCACAAAACTTTCCAGGAAAATGCTCTTTTTTTGCATAGTTTAAGCATAGAATATTTTGGGGTGATCCGTCAAGTGGGTGTTGAGAAAAAAGGGGGTCCTAAAATGCATTTTGTCTATTAATTTTCCCGTAGGAACTTTAGACACGGATACAGCCTAAACCACTGATCGGATTTACAATACATTTGGCAGAAAGCTAGATCTAGGTTTAGAAAGAGTGCTTTTTGGTGTAAGTTAGTTTAATATTTTTTGAGCATTCCACCATCGTAATGAGCACCTTAGTTTTTATTTTGTAAGAGTAGAAGGAAAAGTGAACAGCACAGCTACATTTGTGGTAGTTGATAATGGCCTCTTTATATGTATGCTCTGCTGCCTTACTATAATATTCCCTTCAAACGGTTTCATCTTTTTTCAATTCCATTTAATTTGGCAAAGCTCTTCTGTGTACCAGAGAACAGAATTTTTTGGGGTGTAAACGAAGACATAAAAAGAGAGTTACTTTGGCTACTGTTTTCACCACCCATTAATTGAATGTGTTAGGGGCAGTCAAAATGTTATTAGCAAGGAAGATGGGGGATCATTGAGGACATTGGAAAGTGAGTTTGTTTTTTGGGCCAGGGGTGACATATGCTTTCTGTTAGATATTGGGTTGTTGGTTGACTGAGGTAGGAGCCCTGGTCAAGCAGCAACCAGAATCCAAGTCATGGTGAGAGGAAGGTAAACCCTAAATTAGCCTGCATTCACCCTCTGGTAACTTGGCACAGAGCAGTCAGACTTAACATTAGAGGCTGTGGGTAAAGAATTTATGCAACACTTCACAAAGTAAAACTGTGAAAACGCCACACAAAAAGATTATACACCGAGTTAGAAAAATAACTGATTTTATTAAATAAAACAAGACCAAATTAGTAGCACCGGAAATATTGAATTTCAAAGTTTTGAAGGAAAAAAGCGTTAAGAAGCAAAATGTGCTAATATAGATAGCTGGTCATGCCAGACTGGGACAAAGTCACTAGTTCCGGCCAACAGCAATGGAGTGCAAGCCGACTACAGGGACCCAGTTGGGCCCGCTGAAGAAACTACCTTAAATCCGGGTTGCAGAGCATTGTGTGGATCTGCCAAGATGGTCACGCACCAGAGGCAATGCATCAGCTCTGAGATGCAACGAGGCAGCGGTGCGAGCTCCTGATGTGCTGAAGTTGAGGATCCTGTTGACTAGGCTTGTGGTGAGAGGTTCAGTGTCGAGGATGCAAGACGCAGCAGAGACGATGAGTGGTGAAGCTGCGATGTGGAGTTTTGGAATCGTTGTCAAGGCTGCCAGGGATGAGGGTTGTGAGGAGCTTGCACCGGGTAAAGCATCGTGCAGCGGTGGTTCCAAAGGCATTGCATCGGTCCCAAGATATGGGAGGCAGCAGTGATGCAAGTAGTTTTCACTGGGCTCAATCCACGAAGCAGCGGCGCTTTGTCGATTCTGCTCGGGGATGTGCCGCATAGCAGAGTAGACGCATTAGTTCTGCTCAGGGATGCCTTGCTCAGCAGAGAAGATGCATTGGTTCCCCTGGCAAGCATTTTAGGCCCAATTCCAAGGGGCCAGGATTGTGATGGCACCACTTGGCAGGGTAGACTCACAAATGGCAGAGCCCAGGTGAAGGGGCTGGAAGCCTGTTATGCCCCCGAGGTATCAGATCAAGAGGCCAGCCAGCTAGCCCTTGGAGTCACTCTGGGTTCTGGAATCAAGTGATGCAGGTCCAGTCTTTCTTACCAAGACAAGAGGGCAGCAGGCAGCAGATCAATACAGCAAAGCAGGAGTCCAGCAGAGTGCAGCCCAGCAGAGTGGCAGTTCATTTAGTAGCACAACAATCCTTATTCCTGGCAGAGTATCCACAGGTCCAGAAGTGTACTAAAGTGGTGGTTTTTGAGGTCCAGTACTTATACCCAGTGGTGCCTTTGAAGTGGGGGAGACTACTAAGAGATGCCTTTGAAGTAAACGTAGGTCCTCCCTTGCAGCCCTGGCTCCAGACTCACTACAGGGGGATATGAGGCCCTTTGTGTGGGGACAGGACATAGCATATTCAGTTGTAAGTGAGGCTGGGTTCAGCTCCTCCCTCCCATTCTGTCAGGATGACTCATCAAGTCACACCTAAGATCCCACAGTGTGTGTCTGTTTAGGGGGAATATCAAAACCCAGCTGTCACTCACCCCAGGCACGTAATCAGAGGGAGGCAGCAGGCACCAAATGTCTAAAGCAAGAAAATGCACACTTTCTAAAAGTAGCATTTTCAGAATTGCAATTTGAAATCCGACTTCACCATAGATTTGGATCTTAAATTGTCATTCTAGAGACGCCGAACATGATTTAGTTATGTCTTCCCATTTGGAATTTACTCTTAAAATATGTAATAAGGTTATCCCAATGTTATCCTATGGGAGGTATAAGCCTTGCAGTAGTGAAAAATGACTTCAAGAGTTTTTCACTACAAGGTCATGTACAACTGCAAAGTACATGTCCTGCCTTTTAAATACAGTACACCCTGCCCTCTGGGTTGCCCAGAGCCTACCTTAAGGGTGTCTTTTATGTATAAAAAGGGAAGGTTTGGGCCAGAACAAAGGTTTATTTTGCCAGGTCAAAATGGCAGCATAAACTGCACACAGAGGCTCTACAATGGCAGACTGAGACATAGTTAAAGGGCTACTTAAGTGGGTGGCACAGTCAGTGCTGTAGGCCGATTAGAAGCATTTAATTTAAAGGCCCTGGGTATAGATGGTACCACTTTACTAGGGACTTATAAGTAAATGAAATATGCTAATTGGGAATGAACCAATTTTGCCATGTTTAGGGGAGAGCACACAAACATTTTCGTGCTAGTTAGCAGCTGCAAAGTGTGTGGAGTCCTAGTACCTGCAAAAATGAGGTCCAAAAAATTGGAGGTAGGCAAGAGCACCCTAAGAGTGTCAGGTCTAACACTTGCATTATCTATATTCATTATTTTGCTTAGCTCGAGATAATTAAAGATGCGATGGACTGCAAAATGGTCAATCCATAAAAGCAGGCAAAGAGCCTGGGTCTGAAGATTGCTACAAATGGTTAAAATCAGGTTCAGCAAGTACCCTTCTTGATGAGTTTGAGCACAAACCCTTTGAAATAGGCACCAAGCATAAAGCATACCAATAAGCAAAGTTGAGGCAGAGTTATTGGGGTTGAGTAAGTGAAAGTTAAGCAAAGTTGGAGAACTTGAGAATGTACAGTGAAAGAAAATCTGCTAAACATAATGAGAAATTGGTTTGAGAGCCCGGTGGCCAATAAACCAACCTACGAAAAGGAAGAGGTGTGTTTAGAGTTAATCGCAAACGGTAGACCTTTGCAGAGGGGAAAGGCCGGGGGGTTTCGGTAGGGAGGAACAAAAGATAATTGCTTTGCTTGGCACTAGCTTTATTATTGCAATCTTGTTTAAAGATGGAGTAGCCAGAAGGTATGGCCATGGCAATATCAGAAGCAAAACAATCTTGCAGCCGGGTTTCCATAAGGAATAATACATCAGGTTTCTAGGAAATAATGGAGTCACAGCTTTAAAAATGATGCTGAGGAAACAAGTGTGCATTGACCAAATTTCTAAATAAATTTTGATTAGAGGAAGAAGATGTGTTCGCTGTTTCAAGTTGTTATCTGCAATAGGCATGTGATCAACATCGATGTATGAAATGATCATCTTTTGTGTGATGCTCCTCAGATGTTTGCCCTATCAGTCAAATAAGCTTTATTCGACAATCAGTCATAAAAGCATATTACAAAAATATATCTATATGTATAAAACAATTCGATGTGGAAAAGATGCAAAGATAGATTATAGAGCTTTTTAAGGAATGCAGTTGCATCAACATAGCATATTAAAAATCCATAAACTATGTTACAGAGCATCAGTAGATACCGCTAAAACACACACTATTAAATATTCTCTGTCGCACATGCGCTACACATTTAATCCTGGCTAATTAGGGCCTGCACTACAGGACTAACTACAGTTGATCTAAGGTGTAGCTATGAGTCCCCCTGGTGATGGTACAAGAAAACACACATGTCAGATGGATAAAAAGTGTGACCTTATGGCCCAGGACCAACCTAGAAATTTTGCTACTGCTGTGACGATAGGAGTTGAAGTATTAGTACATCCCTATATATACATAAAGAATACGAGCAGGTACTTGGGCCTCCCACATGAGTGAGGCACCATTTTTATCGGGAGACCTGGGGGGACGCTGGGTGGTAGGAAATTGTGTCAGCCCGGTGATGCCACAACTTTCCCACACAAAAATCTGTGGAAAAAGTGATTTATTCAGCTAAATTTGAGGTTTGCAGGGGATTCTGGGTGGGAAAACGTTGGGGGATCCATGCAAGCCATACCTCCCTGGAATCCCCCGGGTGTCTAGTTTTCAGAAATGTGTGGGTTTGGTAGGTTTCCCTAGGTGGCTGCCGAGCACAGGGCCAAAAACCCAGATGACCCCCCTTGCAAAACCAGGTCGTTTTGTGATAGGCAATTTTGATGTCGCCTCAATACGTTTTGGGCCCTTGCCTGTCTTGGGTACTTGGGCCTCCCACACAAGTGAGGCACCATTTTTATCGGGAGACCTGGGGGAATGCTGGGTGGTAGGAAATTTGTGTCAGCCCAGTGATGCCACAACTTTCCCACACAAAAATGTGTGAAAAAAAGTGATTTTTTCAGCTAAATTTGAGGATTGCAGGGGATTCTGGGTAGGAAAACGTTGGGGGATCCACGCAAGCCACACCTCCCTGGAATCCCCCGGGTGTCTAGTTTTCAGAAATGTGTGGGTTTGGTAGGTTTCCCTAGGTGGCCGCTGAGCACAGGGCCAAAAACCCAGGTGACCCCCCCTTGCTTAACCAGGTTGTTTTGTGATAGGCAATTTTGATGTCGCCTCAATACGTTTTGGGCCCTTGCCTGTCACAGGTACTTGTGCCTCCCACACGAGTGAGGCACCATTTTTATCGGGAGACCTGGGGTAACGCTGGGTGGTAGGAACTTTGTGTCAGCCCGGTGATGCCACAACTTTCCCACACAAAAATGTGTGGAAAAAGTGTTTTTTCAGCTAAATTTGAGGTTTGCAGGGGATTCTGGGTAAGAAAACGTTGGGGGATCCAGGCAAGCCATACCTCCCTGGAACCCCCCGGGTGTCTAGTTTTTAGAAATGTGTGGGTTTGGTAGGTTTCCCTAGATGGCCGCCGAGCCCGGGGCCAAAAGCTCATGGGACCCCCCTTGAAAACCAGGTTGGTTTGTGATAGGTAATTTTGATGTCGCCTCACTAGGTTTTGGGCCCTTGCCTGTCGCGGCTACTTGACCCACCCATGCAAGTGAGGTACCATTTTTATCGGGAGACCTGGGGGAATGCTGTGTAGAATGAAATTTGTGGATCCACGCAGATTCCAGAACTTTCACACAACAGAATTGTGAAGAAAATGTGGATTTTTTTTACAAAGTTTGAGGTTTGCAAGGGATTCTGGGTAACAGAACCTGGTGAGAGCCAGACAAGTCACCCCATCCTGGATTCCCCTTGGTGTCTAGTTTTAAAAAATGTACAGGTTTGCTAGGTTTCCCTATGTGCCAGCTGCGCTAGGGCCCAAAATCCACAGGTAGGCACATTGCTAAAAAAAAGTAGGAGCCTAGTGGGCTTTCTGGTGCCCTGGGGGGGAATCGGGGGAGGGGGGTAGAAAGACCGTGGCTATTTTTTGTGGGGGTGGGGGCATTTGTATGACCATTTTGGGCAGCCCCCACCCCCACGCATAAAAAAAGCCAGCGTAATCGCTGGCGCCTAGTGGGCTTTCTGCCCCCCCAGGGGGCAGATCAGGGGCCACTGCCCCCATCTGCCCTCCCGGGGGGCAGAAAGACTGGAATTTCTCTGGCGGTGGGTGGGGGTATTGTCATGCCCATTTTGGTCAGCCCCTACCCCTACACGAATAAAAAAAAATCCCTGGTTTCTAGTGGGCTTTCTGCCCCCCCGGGGGGCAGATTGGGGGCTACAGCTCCCATCTGCCTCCTGGGGGGGGCAGAAAGACTGTCATTTTTTTGGGGGGTGGGGGCATTGGCATGCCCATTTTGGGCAGCCCCCACCCTAATTAAAATTGCCCAAAGAAAAATCCCTGGCAACTAGTGGGCTTTTTGCCCCCCGGGGGGGCAGATTGGGGGCTACTGATCCCATCTGCCCCCCAGTGGGGCAGAAAGGCTGTAATGGTGGTGGGGGGTGGGGCATTGGCATGCCCATTTTGGGCAGCACCCACCCTAATTACATATGGCAACGAAAAATCCCTGGCATCAAGTGGGCTTTCTGCCCCCCCAGGGGGGCAGAATGGCTGTAATGGTGGCTGGGGTGGGGGCATTGGCGTGCCTGTTTCAGGCAGCCCCCACCCTAATTATATATGGCAACAAAAAAACCCTGGCGTTTAGTGCGCTTTCTGCCCCCCCGGAGGGCAGATTGGGGGCTACTGATCCCATCTGCCCCCCAGGGGGGGCAGAAAGGCTGTAATGGTGGTGGGGGGTGGGGGCATTGGCATGCCTGTTTTGGGCAGCCCCCACCCTAATTATATATGGCAACAAAAAATCCCTGGCGTCAAGTGGGCTTTCTGCCCCCCGCGGGGGCAGATTGGGGGCTACTGCCCCCATCTGCCCCCCAGGGGGGGCAGAAAGGCTGTAATGGTGGTGGGGGTGGGGGCATTGGCGTGCCTGTTTTGGGCAGTCCCCACCCTAAAAACAAATGCGCCCAAAAAAATCCCTGGTGTTTAGTGTGCTTTCTGCCCCCCGGGGGGGCAGAAAGGCTGTAATGGTGGCGAGGGGTGGGGGCATTGGCGGGCCCGTTTTGGGCAGCCCCCACCCTAATTATATATGGCAACGAAAAATCCTTGGCGTCAAGTGGGCTTTCTGCCCCCCAGGAAGGCAGATTGGGGGCTGCTGCCCCCATCCGCCCCCCAGGGCGGGCAGAAATGCTGTAATGGTGGCGGGGGTGAGGGCATTGGCGTGCCCATTTCGAGCAGCCCCCACCCTAAAAACAAATGCCCCCAAAAAAATCCCAGGCGTTTAGTGGGCTTTCTGCCCCCCCGGGGGGGCAGAAAGGCTGTAATGGTGGCAGGGGGGTGGGGGCATTGGCATACCCGTTTGCGGGGGGCAGATTGGGGGACTGAATTATGGCAATTTTTTAATGGGGGAGCGAAGGCCCTTGCCCAAGGGGCCGCTCCCCTCCCTGGTGTCTAGTGGGTGGATCCCTGCTTGGGGATCACCCTCCTGGGGCGATCCCCAAGAAGGGATCCACTGGGGAGGGGTACCATTGGAAAGGGGAGATTCTCCCCTTTCAATGATACCTCTCCTGTCTTTCTACGTGCTCAGGGGGCTGAGATAGCCCCCTGAGCAAGTAGAAAGTGAAACTGTTTCGGTTTCAGTGAAATGACGTCAGCGCGACGTGCGCACTGATCGCCATTTTACTGAAACGGAGAGGCTCGGGAGCTGAGGAAGCTCTTCCCCAGCTCCCGAGGCTACAGGGGAGAAATAGAAATCCCTCTGGTGCCTGCACCAGAGGGATTTCCGGGGGCCATGTGCCATGACGGCCGGGAGCCGTCGTGCGCACACGAGCACCGTTGCGCTTGACGGCTCCCGGCCGTCGTGCGCATGGAAGGGGTTAACATTGCGGACAGTGCTGCAGCCAGCAGCACCACCCGCAATGTTAAAGACGCATCCTAATCGCAGTGGTGGGACCGCCGCATGTCTGGTGGGCGGTCCCAATCACCGCTACGGTGGCGGGCGGACCAAGTCCGCCCACCATCGTAATCAGCCCCCAAGTACTAAACTCATCTCACAAAATATTTTCAATTGTTAAACAGTTTTTACAACCTTCTGCTCTCAACAATTCCATCTTCTCCTCTCAAGAGCTCTGCTCTAATCTTTTAACATTATTCCATGAAAAGATTGAAATCCAATTTGGGTACCCAACTCAACCTTTTATTTTATCATTCTTAGCTTGTCACTGCTCCTCCTTGACTCATTTTGCCCTCATGTATGATCTTTTAGCGTCAATCAAATCTGAGTTGTTCTATGAACCCTGCCGTCCTCACATTCTTTTTAAACTGGCCAATACTATCATCTCTTTACATTCTAAATTCTGTAATCTGTCTATTGACTCTGCAATATTTCCAGAGGCCTTGAAACATTGTGGTTTTGTGTCTTCTAAAAATGCCCTCTCTCTTCTACTGTTCAAATTTTATTTTAGTTATTGGACAATTTCCCTTTGATCCTATCCTTCCAAGATCTTGCAAAAATACATTTCTCACAATTTGAAAGCCCAAAAGCCCAAACTGTACTTCACCTGGCTACATTCAACTTCTAGCACTCCTAGAGTGCAGAAGCAATGCTGCTTGCAGTCTTCCACAACATCTGGCAAATCTTGGTCTGAGATGCCCATAACACTTTTTCTACTGGATCTGACTTTGGCATTTGACATGGCCTTGCATTTCACCTTGATAGATCCAGGCTTCTTGAATCTTAGTACCTTATTTACAAGCCTTTTTATGGCCTGGTAAGCATGGCTTTTCATGGCCTCGTAGATATGGTGTAAGGCAACACAGCGCAAGTCGCTGCGTAGCCTTACATTGCATCAAGGGGGGATTCCATGGGCATTGCAGTGGGTGTTCCCAAACAACACCCATGGGTTTTGATGTACTCCCAGATTTACAAGGATCAGTAAACCTTTGAATGCATCAAAACTCAACGCCTCCTCAGGGCAGGCGTAATGAGAAGAAATATTCTTGTTCCTTGTTTTTTCCTCTATCCATGTGTGCTGCATTCTGCAGCACACATAGAAAGACCAAAAAGCCTCTCAGGATTGTTTTTGTACAGGAAGGTGTCCCTTCCTGCACAAAACATTCCTGCCAACTATGCAGGCACCCTTGCACCACGGTGCAAGGGTGCCTGCCTTGGCGCTAGGCACTAAATTGTGTGCAGGCAGAAAGGACAGGAATTCACGGTATCTTGTAAATACGGTGCATTCCTGCACTTTCGAATTGGCCTAGAGCTGCGCTGCAAAATACTTGTGGCACTGTCCTACGCCAATTTATTGTAAATGAGGCTCTCAGTCTCTTCGTAAAAGCATCAAAGACATATCCCCATTGGTCATATGGACCTTTGATTGTCGACTTGAAGTGTAAAAAAGAGCTAACATTGGCAATGCATTTCACTTTCGTAAAACCAATGTGGCTCTACAAGAAGGACAGAGAAGATGGTGTCCAAACCTTAACAGTTTTATAAACAATTTACCTCAGATTACAAGTTAAATCAGTCACCAAAATTGAAGAAAATATATTGTAAGGGCAAACATATTTAAGTGATCATGCAGTCAGAATTCAAATATTATAAGGAAAAAGATGCAAAATAAAATCACCTGCAGCAAGCAAAATATCATCCAAACAGATTCCATAAAGGAACTTCCTAATCAAAATAAACTCTTAAATGTGGCAAGGGGATTTATTATGAAGAAGGTGTCAGCATCAGATGAACCAAGTTTAAGATTCAAGGCAAATAGCCTGAGTCCTTATGTGTGAAGCTCCACACTCTGGGAAGGGGAAATCAGCAGAGTCAAGAAGAAGGCTTCTCTTAGCAAAAGTGATGATAGGGTCTGACTGCTATTCTAAAGAGCACACATTTAAAGCATTAAAGAAGATTCTAAAAATCAGTTTCCACCAAATGAACCAATCTGAAGACAATGTTGTCTGGGAGTAGGGAGACTCCCTAGTTTCCCACCTCTCTACAAAGGAGTAATCATCTGGGCGACCTTGCATGTAATATCAGCTCGGTCTGCCAGGTACAGGAGGATCTCTCCCATCGTCTTAGTCTTCATATCTGAGGCCAACTTCTAATAAGCGTTCAGTTGCCTACCAGTCTAATACAATAAACAATGAGCCTATTCTAACTTAATAAACGCATTGATAAAACACATGCAGAGGAGAGAAATAAAAACAATGGCAAACATTTATGAAAATGCAACGTGTGCAGCTGGGGCTAGTTACAAGCTAGACCAATGTTAGATTAAGAATAGTTTTTAAACTAATATAGTTAGCATAAGTAAATATATCAAGTATGTTTTAAGAAAGGCATACAATTTCATTTTATGGTGAATGGGTTTATTATAATTCAGCTAAATATACAGGTGTCTCTCATCAATGTTATAATATAGCCACTTACAATTGATTAATAAAATGCACACAGATTCATATGGTTAAACATACATTGAATACATGCACTGCAAATTATGGGGTGAGACACAAAATTAAACTGCTCCGGTCCCCCTCTGTTGGCTAGAATAGCCATCACACAAAACAATTGAACCTTCTGAGACTACCTCAAAGTCTTGCTGTCTTCAACATCTTACTACTTGACTTTTCCAATGTTTTCATCTTATCATAGCTCCGTTTCTCTTCTAACTCAACTTCATCCCTTTTTCTCTTGATTCCTTTTCCTTCAAACACCACTCTCTTTGTTCCAATGAATTTAAATCCCTTGAATATAGCAAATAAACTAATCATACAACTGCCAGCAACCAAGATAGGCCTCAATATAGTACCTAAGAGTCCACTACTAATATTGGCAAGCCAACCACCTACTGCAGCAAATCCCTTTCCATCTGCTTCCCAAGTGACAGTTGCTTCCAACTTCCTATTCAGATTTCAAACCAGTAATATTCTTTACAAACCCTCTTATCTTCTTACTCTTACCTGGGATAAAGGTGCAACATTGTTGAATCTTTAGCCTCTTACAGACTCCCTCTTTCACAAGCAACATGTCTTATACAATGTTATTCTGCAAAATGATAGGCCTAATGCTATTAGCTCTGGGTCTACAGCCAGCAATGCATCAGCGGTACTAGTGGCAAGGTGTCTACTACTGTGAAAAGCTTTCTAATCTTTAAATAATTTATAACAACCCCTACTGATGGAGCCATAGCTTCAAAATTGTCTCCTACTATTTATGCAACACTACTAGCACAACGTATAGCTCTACTAGATGGTTCCTTTTCAGGCATACCTAAATTGTTTACATGATATATTTTTGGGAACACTAAGACAAGATAACATATCCCTGCCCAAGTTTCTGCCAACTTAAAATAACCATATTGGCAACACACAAAATAAACTCCAGGAATCACTTGATCTTCTCCTGTAAGATATTGAGTAAGGACACCTAAAATTTCAAATTTATGTTCACACATACTTGTAAATGCGCAACTTACTATTATGTTGCTAATCCAATTTCAACTTAGGATACATTCCCATCTCTCTCTGCTCATCTTCCTCGTTTTTCAACATGTTTGTCAAAACGTCCTCTCCTCCTATTGACAGATTTTACATTTTAGCCCTCCTTGACTCTAGATCATGGATAGACTGCTTCTTTATAGGATTCATGGTGGAAGTCAAATTCATTCTATGTGCATGAACAGTATCAATATTATGAGGGGTCAAAAGAACTGCCAAGTGGTATCCATCTCATCTGCCTCAGGATGAGGGTTCATGTGCTTATTAAGGGGAACTTTGGAAAGTGTTAAATCATAATTAGAAAAATAATATTCAAAGAGCATCTGTCTATACAAAAGACTAAACAGAATATTACATGTGATGCCCTAAGAAATGGAAATATGATGGCAGGTAACTCCCTTAGCTGCTGTGGCAGGCAAGTGAGCACATATGTAACAGTCTATCTCCATAGTGCGTGGGTACTCAAATAGCAATCTAGAAAAGGCATTAGTAGAAAAGTCTCACTACGAGACATCGTAGTTTAAAATCCTGATATCAAAACTATGTTGATCTTCTACAGTGTGTGCATGTGTAAAAGGCTTAGATGTGGAACTAATATGACTATTGTCAGCAGGGGAACATCACCCTATCAATAAAGCTGCCATGAGTATGATTGCAATGATTCATACTCAAGCTACAACTCTCCTTCATTGGTATTTGGTAAGGATACCCATATATTCTCTACAGTCATACTTTAAGTGTAGAATAGCAGCAAGCATTCTTGTGCAAATAGCAAACTAGTTTTGTGATTACACAAAGAGATTGGCTTTATGTACAGAGGTGTTCGTGTGTCATCCCTAGCCCTACTCCACCTTCTTCTAGAATGACAGCCCTACTCTTCTACTGTAACCTTGGCTCTAGGAAATCTTCATAATTCAATATTTGCAGCCAAAGCTCAGTTCATCAAAGTTTAGTGAAGATAAGTTCATTCCCACAGTTTGATATGATTATTGTGATCAATTCAGGAGATCAAATACTTAGCTGTGTGTGCATAAATCACAACCGGTCAGTTGGCGCAGTTACCTGATCACACAAATTATAGGTGCTTGTGTCAAGATCACCACAGGCATAGTATGTCCACTCAGGGATAAAGTATTTCTGATTAGGGACCCTCACTCTCTTTGATCTCCTGAGTATTGGCTGTTGGTCTTCACTGTCACTCAACCCACTTGAATCGGTCTCCTCTGTGGAAAGCATTCAACAGATAAGCTCAGTCTCAGTATTTCTTACACCTTTGGCCGCTCCTCTCTCCCCTGGTCACTCATGGTCATGTGTCTTGGCCCTTCACCAGGGTCAGCATCATCCAACTGCGCATGAGGCTGACTCACTGCGGTTACTCCTGATTCACTCACCACAGACTCAGGGCTTGCCTCAGTTAGACTTTAAGTTATTTCTGGAACTTGGACCACAGGCTGACTCTAAAATTCTTGGGTGCTCACTTTCCCCCACCTCTGCTCCTTCAGGGTGATCACAACCACCTCTTCAGTTGGACTTCTCACTTGCTGAGTATGGGAGGCGTGTACCCAGTTCGGCAGTCCACTGCACTTGAGAGCTGTGTTGGTGACCAGGATGACTTGGTAGATTCCTTTCCAGCAGGGCCTCAGGCATGGCATTCATACATGCTTTTTGATGAGGACCCGGTCCCCGAGACTAAGATTGTGGCACTTTTCCTGTTGAAGGAGGACAGTGGCAACTTCAACCTGGTGAGAGACAGAATGCATCAGCCAGTCCTTTGAAATAGATGAGAACCATATAATCTGTGATATTCACAAGCGCATTTGCAGGTACAGCAGGCAATCTCATGCCCCTCCACATGAGAATCTCATGGGGAGACAGTCCTGTTTTTCAACCAGGAGTACTTCAGAGACTCATCAATACCAAAGGCAAAGCATCTGGCCACTTCAAAGAGGTGGACACACACACTTTTGCCAATTGGGACTTCAGAACCCCAATTACCTCTCATGGGGAGACAGTCCTGTTTTTCAACCAGGAGTACTTCAGAGACTCATCAATACCAAAGGCAAAGCATCTGGCCACTTCAAAGAGGTGGACACACACACTTTTGCCAATTGGGACTTCAGCACCCCATTTACCTGCTCGACATTGCCAGAAGTCTCAGGTCTGTAACGACAGAGCAGTCATTCCACCTTCAGAGCCACACACAGCATTTTCAGGACTTCATTATTAAAATTAGTCCCTCGGTTTGACTCGAGAGAAACCAAGAATCCAAAACTTGGTATCAGATCATGAAACAAATGTTTGTCTACAGTGAGACTGTCAATTGTCCTAGTCAGGTGTGCTTCAACAGAGCTGGAGAAAATACACACTGTATCCAGGACATATCTCAGCCCGTTACACACAAGCATTTTGGTAAACTCCAATTGGATTCTTTTGAAGGGAACTCCTGATTTTTCTATGTGACTCATAATAACTCGGGTTCTTCTCCCTACATTTATCTTCTGGCAGACAACACACCTGTGGCATAAATTCTCAGCCATTATATGAAATTGGGGGTTAAACCAATTATGTCTAAACAGCCTCTACACTGCATCCCTCCCTATGTGTGAGGTACCGTGAAAGTGTCTAGCCATCGGAGACAACAAACTGTTATGCAACATAGGTCTTCTATCTGTTGAAACCCAAATCACATCCTACTCTAAACCAACCCTGTTTTTCAACCTTTGGCACGTCTTCCTGCAACTGCTTAACCTCCTCTCAATTATTAGCAACTGACAGCAAAAACATTGAAGGTAATCTCCTTTTCAGACTCATTTGAATAGTCACCAATAAATGCACAGGATCCATAGGCACAATACCAAGTGACTTCATCGGTATACAGCTTACCAGCTGTCACATAATACTTTCCGCTCCTGTGTGCTGCACATTTAACTACAGCAATCTGTCAGGAAATCTGGAATGCCTCAAGAAGTTTGATGACATATTCCCCATTTTGGATCCCTGATGGATGTCATAAATCCCCTTTGTGACCACAATTGTTCGAAATCATGGACAACACCAAAGCAAAATTGACTATCAGTTAAAATGGTAACTTTCAATTGGTCTAAGACACAGCAAGCTCTAGTAAGAGTTACCAATTCAGCCACTTGGGCAGGAGTTACACAGCAGAACCAGAAGTCTTCCACTACACCTTGAAAAGTACAGACCGCATAGGCTGCTCTCAAATTTTTCTCATCCTCTCTTAAAAATGAGCCATCCTCAAACAATACATAATCGTGTTCTGCAAGGGGTTCATGTTTAATATCAGGTCTTGGCTTGGTACACAATACTGTGACATCAAGACAGTCATGCTCAACCCGCCCCCCCCCCCAAATTTCAGATTCAAGCACGGTTTTCTGTGCAGCAGTATTGAGGCTGGAACATAATTTCAACATAATGTTCTCAGCAGCTATTATGATTTGCTTCTAGCGTGTTAATCTACTGTTGGTCAAATGCTGTGTCTTAGTAGAGGTAAGCAACACCCTAAGTGGGTAGCCCATATCTATTTTCTCACTCTGCTCAATGCTGACACCGACTACTATGACTTCTTTAATGCAGCCAGGCAGTCCAGTGGCTACTGGGTCAAGTAGAGCAGAAAAATATGCAACAGATCTTTGGGAATCACAATGCATTTGAGTAAGTACTGAGAGGGCACAGCCCTCTCTCTCACTGAAAAATACCACAAAGTCTTTACTGTTATTTGGCATTCTGAGAGCAGGGGTGTGACAGAGATTTTCTCTCAACTCTAAGAAGGCATTCATACTTTTGTTATCCCGTGGTATCAGATCAGACACATCTTTGTGTGTCAACCTCTGTAATTGTTTAGCCACAAGAGAAAAGTTGGGAATCCATTCACGATTGAAGCCAATCATTCCCATAAACATCTTGAATTCTCTCTGCATAGTGGTAGGGTTTATTTTCAAGATGACAGAGATTCTCTCTCTTGACACCTTCCTTGCTCCTTTCCCATGTGGTGTCGTAAGTACAGGACCTTTTTCTGATAGTCCTGCAGTTTGCTCAGAGACAACTTGTGTCCATTCTCAGCCAAATGATTCAACAAAGCAATGGTGTCTTGTCTGCATGTGCAACTTTAGAGACTCCAAATTCCTTTTCAATGTCTGTTTAAACATTGAGGGACTTTCTGTATACCATTGTGAAACTCAGCACCATGCCAAAAATCTATTTTAGAACTGAAATGCAAAGAGAAACAGACTTTCTTAATGCGGAGGGGTGGAAAAAAACGCTTGACACAGATCAATTACTATGAACCACTCAGCTTCACAGGGTATCTGAAACAAAATCACAGCAAGATTCGATACCACAGGGCAACATGGAACACAATGTAAATATTTTGAAGGTCCTGCGCAATGTAGTACTTGCCATTTGGTTTCTACAGGCCTTTATTAGGGGAAATACATGGACTTACCATAATCTTTTTCAATATTACCCAATATATCAGGAACTCAATCACTGGGGCAATCCCTGTTATTGTATCTGGTTTGAGGTTAAACTGTGGTGCTTAGGGATATTCAGTGTTATTTTTAACAGTAATTCAGACAAGTTCTACACCTTCATTAAGTCTGGTATGTTTACCGGAGCAATCCCAGAATTTGTGTGTCTTTCAGATGAGGGTAAGTATGTCAATTCACCAGAGGAAGTAGCCCAACAGCTGTCTCTTCTTTAGCTATTTTAAAATCAACATCTTCATCATGAGTCTAGAACTCGACACCCTCAAGCGTGCAGTAAATTATACAGTTTAATTGCACAATAAATTACATCCTAAAAAATTGAAAGGATTGAAAGGATTAGAATCACATTTTCAGAAATTGATGATGATCTTCTTCGAATTGACTGGGACCTTTTTTGACATAACGTTTGTAATCTGTTTATTTTCAACATCTACAATTTAGATATGTTTTCATGAGAGGTGTAGGTTTGGGACTTCTGCTGTTATAACAGTGGAACAAGTAGCACTGGTGTCTATTAAAAAGTACACTGAGTAGCCATTCCCCTCACCTTCTGCAAAAGGACCACTCTGGTCTACCTCCAAGGCTGTGCGAAGCACTGAATTTTCCTCCTCCCTCAGGCACTGTCATTGTGATTGATCAGAACTGTAACCAACAGAAGCCTGAAAAACTGGAAACTGTTGGAAAGTGGCTTAATTCCGATTAACTCTCTGAACCTGGTTCACATCGACCCTCAGGTTTCCTATATTCTGCTGGAACATCGGGGCTTGGGGAACCTGCATCACTGGGGCTTGTGACATACTAGGGTTCTAGGGTCTCTGCTTTATATTTTGCACCTGCATAAGATTTACATTTTGCCTTTGTCCATCACTGGACTTTCAGTTGGAATTCAGTCAATACTCCAGCTCCCAGTGACCCAAATTATTACAATAATGACATGGGTTAGACCGTTTCAGCATCACTACGTCTAATCCCTGTACTCAGAACAATAGATACACACAACCTCTACCTTGTGGGACAACTCTTCCACCTTGCATCATCTGTCCTCCTTGGTACCCAACAGCTTGCATTCCATCAACATTTCCCACATACAGTCCATTCTGAAATAGCTTCTGTGCAAACTTTTCTTCAAGCCTTTTCATTTTAATTACTTGTTTATCACTACAACACTTTGCATATCAAAGTTTCCTGTCCATAGGCTTATTGTGCCAACAGATCACATTTTGTTGGATATGCAGGCTGATATCTGGACACAATCCGAGAGCAAACTGTAACACAATATTGCTTATGTAACCCCTTTCTTGAATATCTAAACCGCTGTGTTGTCTGAACACCTGTAACAAAAGCTCGTAATAAACATGCACTGGCTCCTTAGCCTCTTGAGTAGTCCTGAGAAGACCTACTTCTAGAAAGGGCTACATCATACTCATTTGGCAACTATGTTAATTGTCATGTGCTTGTGCTGCATGGTGGATAATGAATTTGCTTAACTAGATAAGGTCATTCTCCTGATACTGGCCAACATGGCTAGGGTCAAGGTGCCCCTAATGAGCTCTTCTAACTCTACCCTCCATCAGGATATGTCTAGAGGTCTCAAACTTGACTGAACTATCAATTTGTTTTCTAGCACCTCAGTCTTTCCACGTTCTGGGGATTCCACAAAACAATCAGGGTATAACCCAAAATCCAAGGATCCTCTGGCACCTTGAGCAACTGGGGTCGTAAAGACTAGGGTCCCGCCTTGCCCTAAAGGCATTGTAAATTGCTTGGTACTCCAAATAACCACTTGCCAATTCTGTGTTGTGGGAGTCATAACAGTAGCAGGCATTCCAGCAGCCACTCTGGAAATTGCAGTTATCAGGCCACAGATTTTGGGGCAGTTATAGCTTTAACTGTCTGGGTTATTATAGGTGGTCTCTCCAGGTACGGGTACAACTGGGACAGTAGAAATAGGGATAGTCATAATGATAGCCATTGGTGCTGGAACAGTCACAACTGGAGCTGTTGGGGCAGGTCTTCAAATTTGAGTTACATCGTGGTCAACAAGAGCAGTAGTGCCATTACCACTACCAGTAGCAACACCATCGTCAGCGGGCTGGGCAGCATTAATAGGCAGTGGTTGAGAGGACAATAAGTTGTTTGAATTAGGCCTTTCTGCAGGGTCACCCCCAAAACTTTTGCCTTCCTCCTTCCCTTTTCACTGAATTAATTTTCGCTGGGGTTAGGACTCTGGGCACTTTATCAATGCTAACCAGTGCTAAAGTGCATGTGTTCTCTGCTTAAAACATGATAACATTGGCTTGTCCACAATTGGCATATTTAATTTACTTATAAATCCCTAGTGAAGTACACTGCATGTGCCCAGGGCCTGTAAATTAAATGCTACTAGTGGGCCTGCAATACGGATTGTACCACCTACTTTAGTAGCCTTTTAAAAATGTCTCAGTCCTGCCACTGCAGAGCCTGTGTGTGCAGTTTTAAACTGCCAAGTAGACCTGGCAAGTTAACCCTCTTGCCAGGTCCAACCTTACTTTTTAATACATCTACAACACCCCTAGTCTAGGTCCTGGTCAGCCCAAGGGCAGGGTGCAGTGTATTTAAAAAGCAGGAAGTGCACTTCTAAGTTTTACATGTCCTGGTAGTGAAAAACTCTTAAATTTGTTTTCCACTACTGCAAGACCTATCTCTACCACATGATAACATTGAGATTACCGTATTTCATTTTATAAGTGTAATTTACAATTTGGAAGCTGCAGCAAAAATCCATGCATTATCACCATAAAGCCGCTCAGAACCGGTGCATCTCCATTGACGGTGACATATCGCCGCTGCAGCGAGGATGGAGGACATTGCATCTCCATCAACGTCAATGCATCGCCGCTGCTGCAAAGATCAAGGATATTGCATCTCTGACGGCACGGAGCAGCGCCTCCATTCCCGACACATCTCTGGATTTGTGCGGCTCGGAGCTGACACATCGCCTGCATCCTATGGATTGACGCCGACGCATTATCGCAGACACAACATTTCCTTTGCTCCTCGCATCTCATTCTCGACGTCGAAGCAACCGTGAACCAAGGTACTGTTTCAGTGGGCCAATACTGGTCCCTGTATCTGAACCACACTCCATCACGATTGGCCTGAACTTTCAGATTTGACCCGGTCCAGTGTGACCAGATAGTCCCGGTTGGTGCTTTATGTTTGAAAGCACTACATTTCAGTTTATTTTTTTAAAAATCATAACTCCGGTTCTACCTATTGGATGTTTGTTATTTCCATCTTGTTTTGTTCATTATATAAAGCTCTATTTTCCTAACCAGGAGCGGTATCTTTTTGTGTGGTGTTTTCACTGTTTTACTGTTCAAGTGTTGCACAAATACTTTACAAGTTGCCTCTTAAGTTTAGAATGACTGCTCTGTAAGCTACCAGGTGATGAGCACAGGTTACTTTAGGGTGTGTTTGTGACTTACCCTGACCAGGATTGTGGTTCCTGCTTGGACAGGGTGCATAGCTCTGCCAACCGGAAACCCAATTTCCAACATAATTCTTCTATGAAATCATCACTAGAATCACTGTCGGTGTCAGTCTTATCCTGCGTCTCATTATTATTCTCTCCCTGAGCTTTCTTCTTCTTGAATTTTTCATTCATTAGGACCTTGCTCCCTTAATCATATCCCTTCTCCACATTGTTGCTGTGCATCTCATTTAGCATCCACCCAAACTGCGAACTGCCTTTTTTACCTATTCTGGTACTTTTTCTTGTCCTTTTCAAGTGCTGGTTTAAGTTTGGGTTTTGATTCATATACCTGTCTCAAATGATCAACTATTTTTATATTAAAGGTACCATATCTGGGAAACAGCAAAGATCCTTATTTCTCACTGATCTTGTTCCAGTTAAGTTTCCTCAGTGCCCCAGACAAGAACTCTTATGTCACCCCTCACCAAATCTCTTATTTTCAATAATTACTTACAATTAAACAGTGAATTCAAGCAGGCAGCGATTTATATCAAATCGCAATATAAAATCTGTCAATACTAATAGCCAATCTCAGCACGACACCCTCCACAAGGACCTATCACAGTGTGGCACTTGATGACGCAACAACTAATACTAGCGCAGCCCTTGAAGATGGAGGTTTAGCACCTCGAATTGGCTCATCCTCCTTTACAATTTCCCTTGCACAGCAAAACCTTTAGAGAGACCCCAAAGCAAGCACCAATAACAAATAACTATTGTCTGCTCTACTAAAGAAATTCAAAATTAATACTCACTCAAGAGAGTTATCCGGGAAATAATGCTTTACAACATTAGCACACACACAAGTGAAATCTCAACCAGTGGGAAATCACCTTGAATAATGTGGTTTTTCCTCTGCACAACAGGATCAACCAGCACCAATCACTATTAATGCACTCACAACAATCAGCTACAAGACCCTATCTTCATTGTGGGGCAGATGTTACCACAAGGACCTACACTACAAACCTTAGCCGACAAGTTAAACAACAATATCGTTCTTATCTATCCCTGAAGGGATGAACCCGATAACAACTTAAACTGGTCAACATTAAGCTCATAAGCATTCTCACAACTAGGCCAAATACATTAGTCCATCACAAAAACACTCAATGTCATCACAATACCGTAAACCTGACATAGACAATTTGCGATGCACAATACTAATTATACCCACTCCTCAGCCACTGCCTTCAGAACCACCATAACACAGCAGATTTTCCAAATTAGGCCATACATTTAAGGGACAGAGACTGGATGTGGGCATGCTCTAGATCTAATTCCAGAGCATAATAACTTCCTACTCTTAAATGTCAAACAATCCTTGTCGCTACCAGTTGATAGAGTGGGGTTTCTTGAATCACAGTCTCTTAGTAAAATCATTATAGAGATTCCCCATTGGTCGTCTGGGCCTTTGATTGTCGACTTGAAGTGTGTGAAAAGAGCTAACATTGGCAATACATTTCAATCACAGTGAAACCAATGTGGCTACACAAGCACGACAGAAAGGATGACATCCAAACCTTAAGGGTTTTATTTACCATTTGGCTCAGATTACAAGTTAAATCAATCAGCAAAAGCGAAGAAAATATATTGTAAGGGCAAACATATTTAAGTGATCATGTTGTCTGGATTCCTATATCATAAAGAAAGGGATGCAAAAAAATATGCAAAATAGAATCACATACATCAGCCAAAATATTACCCATGCAGGTTCCATAAAGGAACTTCACTATTCTAAATAAGGTATCAACAGTTGCAAGGGAAATTTGTTTGAGCAAGGTGTGAGCATCAGATAAACTAATTTTAAGGTTCCTCAACAAGCACACCCATCTCACTAACCTTAGGAGAATATATATGGAAGGAGATAGGGCTGGATATCTCTTGGCTCAACTTATACAGTTGGATTCCAAGCCTCAAACCATGCTTGATTTGAGAGATCGCATGGGTCACATAGCAACCACCCAGCAGATGATAAATAGGGTTTTTGAGGATCACTTAAGGGGACTTTATGCCACTCTGCACGATACAGACACCCATAATCTCCTTAATTATTTACAGGGGCTTCACCTGCCATGCCTTACACCTGATAAGAGGGAGTCACTAGTGGCACTTCTAACTAAACAGGAGTTATTACAGGCTGTAAAATCACTCAAAACAGCTAAGGCGCCTGGGGGCGATGGCTTACCAGCAGAACTCTACAAAGCGTACACCGGAACCTTACTTGATAGACTCCTGCTGGTATATATGGAAGCCAGGGAGAAAGGAGTCCTACCTGACTCTATGAGGGACACCCTCATAGTGCTGGTTCCGAAACCTGGAAAGGACCCTATGGAGGCGGGCTCATATCATTCATTATTTTTGTTAAATGTTGACCAAAAAATTCTCAGCCACACACTTGCAGCGTGGTTGCTGCTTTACCTGCCTCGACTGATCCACACTGATCAGTCAAGATTAATTCCCCATCGCAATGCCCTCTGCAACCTCCCTCACCTGGCACATGTCCCACATGCACCCCAACTAGCTCATGACCTTTACACCCATGCCTTTTTAGACATAGAACAGGTGTTTGAGTCCGTTGGCTGGAAATATATATTTGGCAGGTACTAGATGCGGTTGAGCTAGGTCGCAAATACATCAAATGGATCCAGCTACTATATGCACGCCAAGTCGCAAGAGTGCACACTGGCCCCTACGTCTCAGCAGAGATTCTACTTCAGTGTGGCAAACGTCAAGGATGCCCATTGTAACCCATGCTTTTTGCTCTAGCAATGAAGCTGCTTACGTGCTGCCTCCATAGTGTCCTTCGAAACTGGGATATCCATGTTGGCAATACTGAACATGTCATTTCACTCTATGCCTAAGACGCAATGGAAGCCCGATATATATTGGTCCTTATTTTACTACATGTAATGCAGGAATTTGGTGAGCATTCTGGCCTGTTTATCAATAACGCTAAGTCAACCCTGTTCCGGATAGGCCTGTTGGCTATATTACCGGCCACACAGTTGCCTGTCACTGATGTATTCTTGCTGAAAGATGCCATCCTGTATCACTATCCCCCTTTTGGCCCTCTGACTATAACCTGTGGAATCCTCAGGGCCCCTCACTTGGCCCAATCCTGTTTAATGTCCAAATTGTTCCTCTAGCTTCTTTGGCCTGCTCCTTTGGTTTTGACATCATAAGTTAATCTAATGATACACAAATTATTCTAAATATCTCAGCCAAAACCCCTTCCATTCAAGAGGCTTTTAAAACGTGCATGTCAACTGTTGACTTGTAAAGGAATACAATTTGTCTGAGGCTGAACAGAAATAAAACAGAGGGAGTTGATTTCAGTAAACACCTCCCATCTCCTAGTCTGCTGCCTGGTAGCCGAGCAAATTAGTCTTGACACCTACCCCTATTCCAGTTCTATTTGACCATTAAATTAATCAGGTTGCTTCTTTCAGTTTCTCTTTAATTAGGATGATGAAGAAAATCTCCAACTACCTTCCTCTGGATTCTTGCAGAAATGTAACTGAAGCCTTATTTACCCTCATTTTGGAGTATGGTAATAGTCCATATTTGAATTACCTTGGGTACCTCACCCAAAGGTTACAAATTATCATAAAAGCCACACAAGTGCAACACCAAGGCATCCCCCTCAATCTTCTGTGTCACTCCATTTGAAAAAATTGAACTGGATCCCCATAGTTAAAACATTCTGGCTTCAGATCCCTTGGATTTGTCTACAAAGCTACAAACAGTCAAGGCCCTGCCTATTGCAAGGGCAAATCCATTACATATTTTCCCTCACATTCCCCTCGCACTTCTTTGAGACATGTCTTGATGACCCCATGGTTTCAGCATTAATAATAATAATAATAATAATAATATCAGCATTCATAGAGCGCAACAGCTACCTCAAACAGAGGTGTCCTGACTCTTTAGCGGGCAAGCAGGAGAGGTGATTAGCCAAGATTCTAGCTTTGGCTAAAGAGCCAAGTCTTCAAGGTCTTTCTGAACTCAAGTTCAGATTGGATCAGGCGCATATTGGTAGGCAGAGAATTCCACAGCCTGGCAATCACCACCGTGAAGGATCTGTCCCTATGCGTGACTTTGCATACCGAGGTTCACAGAGCAGGTTCTGAGAGTTAGACCTCAATGATCGTTTTTGTTGGTAGAGGCATAACCGATGTTTAAGGTAGCTAGGGCTTCTGCCATGCAGCGCCCGAAAGGCCATGGTGTAGGCCTTGAACTCAATCCTTTTTGCGACCGGTAGCCAATGGAGTTGTCTTATATACAGAGAGATGTGGTGCCGATAAGGTACTCGTCTAATTAATCTTGTAACCGCATTTTGTACCATCTGCAGTCTCTTAATCAGATAGGTGGGTAATCCCAAGTATAGACAATTTGCATAGTCCAGCTGAGATGTCACTGTGGCATGGACTGTGACTCTGCAACAGTCCTCCGGCAGCAGATGTAGAAATTTCCTCAAGCTTCTCAGCTTGCCGAATCATGAGGCTGCTATGTGCCGTACATAGGTTGCGAATGAAAGATCCGTTTCCCATTTTACGCCAGGTTTTTTGCCGTCATTGCTGGGATAGGTGGCAGGCCCATTTCCGCCGGCCACCAAAGTCCGGCTGACGGAGGAGATGCCTTACCAAAGAACAAGACCTCGGTCTTCTCCGCATTGAGCTTAAGTTTATTGTTGTTCATCCAACCGGAGATGTCCGTCAAGCATCCCTTAAATCTAGTGAAAGAGTCAGCAGAATGATCCTTGAAGGAGAACCCCAGCTGCATGTCATCTGCATAAGATATTGCCTTCACTTCCCAGTTTGCAATGAGCGAAAACAGGGGAGCCAGATAGGTATTGAAGAGTAGCGGGCTCAAGGCTGAACCCTGCGTGACCCCACACCACAGTGGCTTAGGTTCCGACTGAAAGGGTTGGAGAGTGACCCTCTGCATGCAGTCTTTAAGACAGGACTTAAGCCAGGTGAGAACCATCCCTCCCAGTCCCATCGATTTGAGTCTGTCTAACAAGATTTGGTGATCCACAGTGTTGAATGCTGCGGATAGGTCCAAAAGCACCCACATTGCTGATGCTCCCGTGTCCACAGTCATTCTTACTGACTCCGCCACCTCCAACAGCGCCGTCTCAGTACTAAAACCTGACTGAAAACTGGACTGCGTGTCATGCAAAATGTCATGCCCATCAATGAAATTAGCCAGTTGGCACTGTACCTTCTTTTCCAACATCTTCGCTGGTGCTGGCAGCAGTGAGCTCAGGCGATAGTTGTTAAGCTCTCCCGGATCCACATTAGGCTTTTTCATAAGGGGCAATAACAAAGCATGTTTCCATACATCAGGGAAGATGCCCATGGAAATTGAGGTGTTCCATACATGATTCAGAGCAGGATTCATCAGGTGAGCTAGAGTCCTCCACAATTTTGGGGGCACGGATCCTCTGGGGACCCCGACTTACATCTCAGGATCTCCGCCTGGGATTCCTGTTGGGAGATAGGGAGGAATTTCGAAAAAGTATCCTCGATATTTCGGATTCCCAATACTTCTGTTTTAGCTGTCTCCACCACAGTTGTGAAGGTGTCATAGACTTTCAGAATTTTATTCTCAAAAAATTCCTATAACTTCATACACATTGAGGGGGACGGCTGTATCTTGCTTTCAAGCTCCGCAGGCTTGGTAAAGGAGCTGACTATCCTAAACTTTTCCTTGCCCGAGTTCTCAGCGCTATTAATGTGCTTCACAAAGTAGTCCCTTCTTGCCACCCTCATCGATTTGTGGAGCTCTTTTAGAGCTTTCTTATAAGCCCGTTTGGCCATTGGGGTGTAATCTTTTCTCCACAGGTGCTCCATTTTTTTACATCTACTTTTTTCCACTCTGAGATTCTCAGAGAACCAGGGGGCAGATGGAGATTTTCTCAAGATTCTCGCTAGTCTGGCCGGGGCGATGGTGTCAAAGGCGGTAGGGATCCACCTGTTAAGTGTGGGCGTGTCTGCATTAGGGTCACTAGTTAGTTGCGGTTGACTCTCACGCAGTACTGGACCAAGGGTCTCTGCTGTTAGTTTCTTCCAATTTCTTTTAGGCATGTAGCGGATTTCCCCACCTGGTTTTAATTGTTCCAAACTGAACGAAAAAGGGACCAAGCAGTGGTCCGTCCAGATCAATTGATGCAGGTTCTCGGCTACCAAGGACGGAATGTTCGAGAACAATAAATCTAAGGTATGGCCTGCCAAGTGAGTGGGGCATTTTACATGTTGTATAAGATTTTCTCCATTAAGTGACATGGTGAGCTGAGAAGCATGAGTGCAGCCAGGATCATTGATATGCAGGTTAAAATCTCCTAAAGGCGTATAGTTGGAATATTGCAATGACTTCTGGGCAATGAAGTTGCAAAGATCAGGGGTTAGCCTGGGTGGGCAATCTGGTGGTCTGTATATCAAAAGTCCTGCAAAGGAGGTTGTGGGGCTGGTCTTTATACAGAAATTCAGACCTTCTATTGTGCCCATATTTCTCAGCTCTGTAGTGGAGATCTCCCATGTGTCATTCACAATGATGGCTACCCCACCCCCTCTTTTCTCCCCTTCCCAGTTTGCGCAGCAGATTTTAAAACCCGTTGGAATAGCCAAGGCCAAAGCTGGTGTGGTTTCCTCTTTTAACCAAGTTTCGGTCAGAAACATCACATCCCATTCGTTGTCAGACAGCGATAACAAAATATCGTCTGCGTGTTTAGGCAGTGACCTGCAATTAATCAGACAGGCTCTTATCCTGTCTTCCGACTTCTTCTGCCCCGATGCCATGCAGCTCATGCCCCTATTGCCCACGGACAGCCCAGTATTCCCTAAAACAAAATTAGAACCTTTACAGTAGTGAGGGAGTACCTCACTCACCAGGTTAATAACATGACCACTGGACATAGATTTCTACTCAAAGCTAGAAGGGAGTCCCGTGACCTGGAAATTCTCTTACCGCTAATAAAATGGGCAGCGTGGCTGGCGCTGGCCGCGATCCGGACGCTGACGGGCACAGACGGGCTTTCCTTTGACGGTCAAGTGGTCACTGCTTTTCGTTTCTTGCCACCAAATTTGGAACTCTCTCTCCATAGCATTACATTTTTTCCGTCATGACTCCTTTAAGAAAAAGTTCACTCAAACTTGAACTACTCTGATGATCTAGCCTTTCTGTAGTAACAGAATGCCTGCTTTGCATGCAGACATTCGCAATTTACAAAGTTGATTCACATTACAATGTGTGGGATGTGCTTGATCAGTGATGTAATGGTCTTTATCCAATGATCATTTCATCATTGGTGAAGTCAGACATCTTGGTTGCTCTCACCTGTCCTGCATTTGTGGAATTCAAGGATGCTATCACATATGTCCGGGCTACTTGCTGTGGGCAAAGTGTCACCTGATGTATGCACTCCTCAGAACGTTTTTCTTTTATTTAGTCAATGACATGGGTGCAATCATTGCTTTAAAATGCCTATATTAATTTCTGTATTTCATCTGCATGTCATGCGGTTGCAGACGCATATACTGAAGATGGAACTGCATGTATGGGGTGTGCTGAATGTGATGTCAGGAGGAAAGTAGATGGGGTTTGGTTCTTCAGTGGTGGGAGCAGCTTGAGCGGCCAGGATGTGTTTTCAATATCACTGGTGCTTTTCAATTGTAATCTTTTTTTAAAACAGCTTGTTATTGGTTTTAGTCAGTCAGTCAGTCAAACATATGTTTATTTTAGACCATGGTCTTTAAAACATTAGGACAATAAAACTCATATACAAACACGTAAAATTATTGACTAAAATTGGACCTACCCACAGTTAAAACACGTTACCACAAACCAACATTCAATAAATGATAATAGTTTTCGTAAAACTTCATCCACAGACAATGAAAATTGCCCCATGGCACAAGTTACATCCAAAAATTGCATATCCAGGAGTAGATTAATTGCTCGACCCCTTCCCTTAATGGCATATTTCTGTAAAACTGGTTTCACTAAATGCTTTCTTTGAGCTAAAAACCACAAATAATCCACTGAAATATGTGTTAGATCTTCCCATGTATTAAGGCCACATTTGCATTTATCTTTGTGTGACAGGGCACCATGAGCATCAGAGATTAAGACCTGGTTTACCCTGCATCTAAATTTCAATTAGCCTTGTCGTAGTCGTGCATTAGGTAATTTCTCAAAATAAGGAAATGTCTCCTCCTCGTTCCACGATTTCATCAGGAGGGATACTGATTTCTTCTTCCTTACATAATTTAAGTCTTCCTCTATAGACACCTGTTTAGTTGCTTTTCTGAGTTCAGAATTACTCACTTAAGCTTGATTTATCTCATATTCTATTTTTAAATTCTGGCAGCAATTGAGGATCTTCCCTCTAACCAATCTTTCCCAAGTTAGTTCGCTTCTCATAATCTCTTTTTTATATAGTTATTACATTTTGGGGAGCTCCTCACTATCTTCTTGTCCAAAATTCTATATAATCTGCATATGCTAAGTAAGTCTATCCTGTCAGACCATGACCTCTAACAGCCTAGACCATGGCAGATGGAGGAATAGAGAGTAATCTTTTTAAGCACCTACCCTTTTCAAGGTCCAGTTTGATTTCCCGCTGCTACAGACCACCTCAGCACCATACTGGAACTGCTGCTGTATCATTCCCTGATAGGCTGCCAGCATCAGTCATAGGGAGGGGCCCCCAAACTGGTTATCAAATTTCTTAAGACCCCCGATCGATGAGAGTGTATTGCTCTCCAGAGATTCAATATGTTATTTCCACAACAAGTTGTTTGAGAACCACATCCCTAAATATTTATATTTGCTTAGTGTCTCGAGTTTAGCTTTATTTATAGTCCAAACCAACTTTATCCTCTTCTTCACAATTGGGAGCTCTTTAGTCCTTTTCATATTTATTGTTAATTTTTTCCTCCTACAATAATCTGAGAAGACGTCTAGCTTCATCTGGAGGCCAATTTTTGTCAGATCTAGAATTAGTAGATCATCTGCATATAAAATGCTGCTTACACATTTACCATTCATTTTGGGGCTGAAGCTATTTGAGTGGTGGAGAGTTTTTTTGGTCAAGAATAGAGAAAATAAAATAGGGGCTAACACACACCCTTGTCTCAGGCCGTTTCTTATGCCTATCCTCCTTGATAGAGATCCCTCGAGAATCGAGATCTAGTTCCACCTGGGCCCAATTATCTCTGCAGTTCTTAGAAAATCCAGAGTAGATTTAATATCTTCTTAGCAAGGCTGATCAACCGAGTCAAATGTAGAGTGGAAATCCACAAAACTAGAGTATAATCCACCACATTGCTCTATTGATTTCCTGGCTAATGTCCATAAACTAAACCAATGGTATGTTGTTGAGTGCTCTCCCTTTGAAACCTCCTTGCTCTAGGGGGATTACTGAGTTTGCTCTTGCCCATTTTTTCAGCAACCCCAGGAGGATTTTTGAGGAAACTTTCCCACTCGCAAAACAAGTTTATTAGCCGATAGCTTCCAGGTAGGAAATGCTCACCTTTTTTATACATAGGTTTAAACATCGCTCTCTTCCAACTGTCCGGGAAATGTCCTGTCTGGAGGGATAGAGCAAGCTCGGCCACCAAGCAACATTTGTTTTTATTTTTACTGCCGGTAGATTGTCTAGCCCAGCTGCCCTTGTAAGTTATAGTGACTCAATTGTCTTCTTAATTATTGATGTAGAAAACCTCTCCCTTATTTACGCATTAATATGAAGGCTTACTGGGCCTTGAGCGATTACAGCATCTTTATTGTAAACTTCTTCCAGGAATTCTACCCAAGCATCCTCTCCCACCGAACATGTCAATTTCCCCTGGACATTTCCCGTCTCATTTTGAACCAACCTCCAAACATTTGGGATATTATTTGACTCTATTGTCTCAAGCATGACTTTCCAACATTTCTCCTCAACTGCCCATTTAATACTTGTTATCAGATTTTTAAAAGCCTTTTTTAAAGCATTGAGTCGTGTGTTCCCTCTTTGTTTCTTGAGATCCTTACGTATCTTTTTAGCTTCCTTATTCTTCTTTTTATAAGTCAACATTCATTGTCAAACCAGATGTTCCTTGCGTATTTCTGGACCTAATTTTTATCTTGCATTTTATTGAATACCATCAGTTCAACCTTTAGGAATGCTGTAAGTTCCTCAATTTGGTCCTCATACTACATAATGAAGTCTGAGGGTATCTCTTCTGCTGTAATGGTTCTATAATTATATTGGCGAGCCTTTAGTTAATTATAATGCTTCTCTGACATTCTTGCCCTTAACCTGTTCGGATACGGAACTTTTACAGGGAGTACCTTCTTCTTATCTGAAGAAAGGCACAACAGAAGTGTTTTCCTTAATGGGTAATGGTCACTCCCTTTCATCTGCAATACCTCAAATTTTCTAATATAACTGAAGCCCATGTCTATTGGACAATTCTGGTTGCCATAAAGGAAGGTTTTTCTTGTTGGGATATCAGTGGGTAAGCAGCAGTTAAGACTCACAAATCCATTCAATGCCCAAAAATCTAGCAAGGTTACATCCCTTCCTGATTGATCATTTACCGGGAAGCTAGCACATTTTATACTAAAATCAGATAATAAATTATCATACCTACGTATCTGTATGTGTAGGAGTTATGCATCTCAATAAATCATGAAAGAAATCACCTTGTGACTTCCAACTCTCTGACTGAGCCCCAAATTCCAATGTGTTCAAATTAGGGGTATCCTCCCGCAAAGGGATATTGCGGTTTTCAGCCTGACGTTGTGCTGTTGTTGAGCACTATACATCTTATGTGGGACTTATTTGTGCCCAATGCATTGGCTGTTGTTGCTAGTCTGCAGGTCTGTGAAAACTGTCTTGTGTTGGTGTTGGCAGATAGGTGACTATGATTGACTACATGTATTGATGTTTTAAATTGTGTGTGACCTGTGTGTGTGTCTGTGTGCATCTATGTGTCTGAGAGACAAGCACTATATTTGTGAGGACTAGTGCGTTTTGAGGACCCGTCCCCATAGTGTGCTTATGTACTTTAGAGTGAGTGTATCAAAAAAGTAAAAGTGCAGGTATATTTGCCTCTGCCTGTCTTATAACCTACCCCTGTATAAAAGTGTATATGGAGTTAAAATAGTAAATACACACTTCATTACGGTCAACGGCCAGTCCTAATAATGATAGGTATGAAATGTATTTTGTGTGTGTGTTTGTGTGTGTATATATGGGTATGTGTATAGCTATTGTTTTCACTGTTTGCTTTAGCAACTCACTGTGACCCTCTGTTAGAGCGTGTATATTGTTTTTCTGAGTTTGTAGCTCCTCATCAGTTGAACTACCTTTTATCTCCAAGGAATTATGCTGGCGCAACAAGGTCTATGAATGGTGAGTGATGTGTGGATGTGTTCTCCTGTGAATCACTTGACAGAAGTGTTTGCTTTGTTTTCAAACTTCCTTAAATTTCACTTCCTTAAAGGAAGACAAGGTAGCTATATCTTATGAGAGATTATCAATATGGTGGCAACAAAGGAAGGAGTTGATGATATTTGAAACAAAATATTAGCTGTGCATGATGGCACTTCATTATATGCCAGTATTACCTTTCATTTATATGGATACTGCTGACTGAGATTCCCTCTAAGACGTTCATAATATTGTGTACATGAACAATAGATGATAAAAACAATCGTAAAAAGGCAAAACAGCAGTATACATATGCATTACTTCTTTTCTATATCCAATCCTTTATGTATTGCCAAGGAACGGAGTTGTATAAATACTTATACAATAAAACTTTGGTAGCAATAAGAATGTGTAAGTAAACATTCAGACATCAACTACTGAAGAATGTATTCCTTTAGTACACATTACTGTTACGCTTTCTATGGTGCTATTTGAAAAACAGAGTATATGAACGGGACAGAAAATACATATATTCAAATATATTTCAATCTGACCAGTAGAGTGAAATACTATCAATGACCCAACGGGTTGCCTCTAAAGTTTTAGAAAGCATAAAACAGTAATATAGAGCAGATACTATTATAATCAAGTTAATGTTAAACTGTAAGTGGTCCCGAGTGGCCACTGTAATTATTGTGTTCTATGCGACATTTTAAAAGGTCACAAATTTAATGACTTCTCATTATGTATAAGCTGGTATTTCTTTTTATTGCATTGTTTATCCCTCTGAGGCCTACTGTACTTTCTTCTCCGTATATCAGTCTGGGAAGTGTTCCAATATCTAGTGACTCCAGTGTCTTTGTGCAAACCCAGGGCGGAATGGAGTTCTCAATATATGCATATGCGTGGTATTTGCATGGTGAGAATGCAGAACTGAGAACTGTGCAGGGACAAATCCAAAGGCACAGTCAATGAGAGTTTGGAGGGAATGTTGGGTTTTGAGACTGGAGGTGGACGGTTACTTCATTTTGATGGGTTGTATGATGGAACAATGCAGAGAAATACATTACATGCCTTAACCACGCATTTTTAACCCGCATTTTTTAAAAACGCATATGCTTTTACAACATATGCCATTACCGCATATTGTTTATATACATAAAAACAATGTATTTGTGGGGGGGAGAACCCCACACCCCCAACTTACCTTAAATGCGTGGTAAAGGCATGCGTTGCAAAAACATACATGTGGTAAAAACATGCTTGCTAAAAAATGGGCGGTAAAGGCACAACGTAGTAAAAGCCTCGTTGTAAAGACCGTTTCCCATTTTGATATTGTCTTCATTAAAGAGGTGAGTTGTCATCTCTCTCTTAAATCGGAGTAGGTGTAGAGCCAGTGGCAGCCCGTGCAGGTAAGCGCGGTGGGGCGGGGGTGGGGGAGTGTAAGTGAAATGACGGAACAGTGAAAATAAAATAAATAAATAAAACCACTTACCTTGTGCTCGCCGCATCGCCGAGCACAAGGTAAGTGGTTTTATTTATTTTATTTTCACTATTCCGTCATTTGTCACTTACACTCCCGCCCCGCCCAACTGCGCACCGCACTTACCTGCACAGGCCACCACTGGCAGTCCTGATGGATAGAGGAATGTGGTCCAGAGATCATGTGAACGCCTGCTGCCTTGAATCTCTGCCCATAGGAGTGATATGTATATTTCGTGCACTAATGTTCGGTCTTAGAATATTTTGTTTGAATCCCATTGTAAATTTGCAGCCGTTGCAGTCTAGATATCAATTTATCAGTAACATACAATTATTGTAACGCTGGATGTCTCTGTATGCTGAGGCATACTGCGGTTTCTTTACTCACTAATTCCTAGATAGTCATTGCTTGTATTTTAAACATTATCAAAGCCACAATCTCCAAGATCAGTGACTCTTTCTGTCCAAGAGCTACAGTATTGTTATATTCTAGAAAAAGCACAAAAAAGTGTACCCCTTTGCACGTTAGACGTCTGCCTGAAATAATAGGGATGATTGCCTATTCCAATGAAATGATAATTAGATTATGAAGCACTGCTTTTAGTTTTGGTTCAGTAATTCAGCTGTATTACTAGATAGAAAGATAAAGAAAGGAAATAAAGTCTGTAAGGTAAAGAAAATACTCTATGAAAACAAAAGAAACATCTAAATAACCACTGGAAAATAAAACAAGTATATATTTATATGTTTAAAAGTAAGTGTTAACTAATACATTCATATAATTTATTTATTAAAAAGAACCTTCCCATGGGTTGTTGTCAACCCGTTACAAAGGGACTAAGGAAGTTTATAAAGCAATGAAAGATTGTGCCCTGAGCATGGCAATACAACGTCCGTTGTTTATCAGAAAAAGGTGTAAATAGAGTCAATGTTAACATGACGGAGCAACAATTACCACAATGCCCCCTTGCGTAAATTAATAATTGAGAGGCCCACCACCGACTGTTCATAGTAAAGGAAAGAAAGACACATTGGACTTTGTGTAAAATCTGATTTAGTAATTTTTTTGTTCTCCATTGATGGTAACATAAACACGTATTTCCTGCTTTGCAATAATACTGTGCTGAAAATACAACACACTTTAACTATGAGGGTTGACTGTCCAACACAGCTACCCATACTTTATACTCTCCGAATCACTCCCACCTAGGTACAGATATGGACACTCAGAATCGCTTTAAAGAATCCTTGTCCATTTATGTAAACAATGCAATCACACACAGCCTGAAATATTTCCAACCAACTAGCTGAGTCGTCAATGCAATGACCTGGATGGATAATGAGTGCATTTACTTAGGAAAGATAATAACAGGGAGTGAAATATCTGAGCAATTGGGATAAACTTGCTCCTAGTTTTAATAAAGATTAGGTAACAGATATTTCTACAAACCAACCACAATGAAATCCATATGTACAAGTTGGACAGTGGACCTATGTTTAAACCTACTGCTCTGCAAATTCCACGGGGCAAAAGAGGCAAAGGTGTACTATTGGCTATCTAATGAGCTTGTTGCCCTATTCCATCTACAAGTCAAGGTAGCTGGATTGAGAACTCCCGTCCAAAAACTTACATACATATTTTGCATAGGACTAGGCCTTAGGATTCCTGGGTGTTTGGCACTTTTGTAAGTTTTCTTTGAAAGAACATTGGAAATGGAAAATAAAGTTCACCTTATTCTGTATCCAAAGTCACCAGGCCACCAGTCACCAGGCCACAACAGCATTCAGGACACAGTTTTTAGCTCATGCAAGTCAGGTGTAGCATGAGGCCTGATGTAGGAGAGCTACTTGTTTTGTCATGAAAGATCTTCTTCTTCTGGATCCTCCTTGTGTGACCTGCATTTTTTTCCCTGGTCAAATTAAGGAGGGGACTGTTTTGAGGGTTCTGTGATAATCCATTTAATTTCCTCCAAGATTAGTGGGGTGAATCTATGTGAACTAAGAGCAGGCCTGAAGAATTGGTAATATGCACTGAACATATAATCTCATACTTTAGCCATATAAAGAGAAAAAAACTGGGGTTTGCACTGATAAAATTAATTAGCAGTTACTTTATTTTCCGATTCTAATTCTCAAGGTATTCTACCAACTGCTCATTTGCAGAGCAGAGTAATTTTACTTTTTTTATCTAAACTCTTACTAAAACAGATTAAAAGGTTATTAAATAATTGAAAAATAATCAACTGAAATGTTATCTAATATAACATTTTAGTCTTGCAAATGTTTTCACTCATTCACTATAATCTTACATCTTGTTTAATTTATAGACAGTGTATGTGTGCCAACTTTTTAAAACAATTCCCTTGAGGAGAGTTTCTAGAAAATCGCATTGCTAAATAGCAAATTTGAATGATCTGCAAATAAGGGGTCCCAAAAGTAGTGCTCTCATGTAATCAGTTATCTGCCTTGAACCAAATCTACCATATAACCAATTCTCGGGGTAAAAACGTATTTCCTACTTTTGTTTAATAGTAGTCCTATAATACTTAAACTTTGTTCAGATTCTTATTAAAAGTTCATACATTTTATTGTGTTTTCCACAGCTAACCATAAGATCTCATTATTTTATCATTGCCACTAGGTAGCCCAGTAATCCTGTTATTTTCTAAATTGTATGTCTATTTTCTATTGACTCTAAAAAAAATTTTTTTTTTAAATGGGTGTACTTTTAGAAGTGGGGTTTCTGGTTTGGTTGGCTAAGGTATGTACACCAGCCAGGTAGAACCCATCACACTAGTCAGAGTAAGACAGATCCACACAACGATAACCTGTGCTCACCCTCTGGTAGCTTGTCACAGAGCAGGCAGGCTTATCTACAGAGGCAATGTATAAAGCATTTGTGCAGCACACTCTCACAGTAACCAAATTAATACACCACAAACGAGAGTACACACAGGGTTATATAAAAAATATTTTAATATTTTATAAGCACATTTGGACCAAAGTGATAAAAATAAAAGATACACTTGGCAAGGTATGCACACTTACAAACAGTACTCCTTCTCCTGAAGAGAGCAAGATCAATAGGATTACAATCTCATAAATACTTTTTAAGTTGAGACAAGCATATAAATTGCAACATGTAACCATAGGGCACAGAAGCACCTGCGCTCCAATTAGACTGGTTATGGTAACTTCAATGGGGTTCCACGATAAAAGGCACAAAAGGCTGTGTAGTTTCTGGAAGCAGTCTCACGCCTCTTTCGGGGGCCTCCACGGAGGTCCCGCCCCTCAAATGTGGAAAGAGAAATGCCCTCAGAGATCTAGTGAGGCCCCTCGTGGCCACTCATACTCGCTACCTCTGTCCTACAAAAAAGGGCGCCCTAATGCTTCTTTCACAAAAGAAGCGGAGCTGCTCACGATGGAGCGTGAGAAGAAGTTACTGCTTCCCTGAGCCCCACAGTACCTTTCATCGGAGGGGGCTCTGCAGGCCACTTGTCACTCCTCAGAGCAGCACTGCACAAGCATCGGCAGGCCTCAGAAGCGGGGCCTGTGTCTTTCAAAACCAAGCATTCCTCGGGGAAGTGCGGAACAGCTCGAATGTCAGCGGTGTCTCCCGCATTGCCAAGGCAATGTGTCTTCAAAGGGGCCACACTGAGTGACGCTGCAGCAGCTATCTTTCATGACAGAGATTCGATGCAGGCTGGAAACCCATGACAGTGGCAAGCAACTAATGCGGCTGCACAGGGTTGATTTTCCACTTCCTCGGGCCAATTATGGGAGGTACAACCGTCTCTATGGCAACGCTCCAATTGCAAAAAATGGCTCTGATGTCGCTTGCGGCTTCCCTGTTGCTCCAGCAACACGTCTGGTTGAGAGCGTGGCTCGTTGGTTCGGTCTCTCTCCTCTGTGCCGTTTAAGTAGGGACAGCTGCCGAGTCAGTGGGAACGCCCGACCACGCTACCACCTAAAGCGATCAATACTCAAAAACAAAGAGGAGCAAAGCGTTTGCTCAGTCCCATATCACTACCAATGATCGCTGCACTGATAGTAGTTAGAGCCCCCCTGCCAGACTCACAAGCAGTAGAGTCCCACAGTGGGGGCAGAGAATGGGGAATCTTTTCTGGCCCTGAGATTCCTAAAGAACAGAGAGCAAGACAACAAGCTCTTAGAGAGAACTTGCAGTGGACACAGATGAAAGTGACAGGCAGCAGGCCAGCACAAAAGGGTGGGTTGCAAAGTGGCAGTCCCTCCTGCAGCCCAGAAGGCAACAGGCCAACACAGCAAAGCAATTAGTCAAAATGGCAGTCCCTCCTGGCAGCACAGCAGTCTTCCTGGAAATGTGTAGATGTAGATCCAGCAGCATCTGATCACAAGTCCCACGCAGTATATAAATATATGGGGTCAGATCCCCAGTACTTATACTCAAAAATGCCTTTGATGTAGGGGGTGAATTTCAAGAACTCTTAGAAGTGCACAAAGATCCCTTTCAGCCCATCCCTTGATCTAGACGATCAGTAGAGGTTAAATCAGCCCTTTGTGTGAGGGCAGGACACAACCTATTGAAATGTAAGTGTGAACCACCTCTCCCTGTCCAGGAAGACTATCAGCATGCAGATGAATGGCAATGTATCCCATGCCACACCCAGCCCTTTCTGTGTTGTGGCTGCCAGGAGAGAATGTATAAAGTGTAGCTGTTGCCCAGCCCAGACCTGTATTGGAGACAGGCTGCAAAGCACAAAGAGTCATAAGCACAGAGAAATGCTCACTTTCTAAAAGTGAATTATATAGTGGGGGTGCACTCCTGTATTAACAATTTTCTCAATTTTCTGTTCAAAGGTGCTACAGCACAGCAAATGCTGTCAACATTTGCCAATTCAAACTGATAGATTATAACAAGTACTGGGACTTGAATGTACTGTGCACTGTTCACTTGGTGATAATCACCGTCTGTATACACTTTATATTCACAATAAACAGTTGACGTACTAAACCATATGTCTGTTTAATATTGTTTTTTACAATTACTTTTGAAAATCATAGATAAACACCTCAGTTCTCATCACACATTGTGTGTTAATACATCAAAAAGCATATAGTACTATACATGTACATATTCATAAACAATATCATTGATGCAAAATTATACATTTCATTGTGACGCCCGCCCAATGCATTTCGGGACCTAAAAAGTCCCTTCCTCAGGGGCAAATCTGAAAATATAAAATAACAAAATTACATTCATTCAATAGCCATGGGGGCTCAAAATACTTGTCAGTGCTCTGTGTTATTTTAAGTAGGTCACATGCTGACCTGTAACCATTACCCATTTTCCTGATCGACCTGATCTTAATGGTGACAAACTCACACCCAGTGTGAATATATGTGCGTTATGTACCTTAGGATCATGACTGTGTCCTCTAGCGTCTGCCAATGACCTTATTCAGTTCTGTATAAAAACTACAAACAACCAATTCCGATGTTACAAGTTCACCCTTACACATACCACAAAAATCAGTAATCTCCAAGATACCAATCAAAAACCACTGATGTCTCTTACCTTCAACTTGACCTTGTTTGCCAAATCTATCGAAAATAAAAACGAAACAACAACTCAAACGCCTGTGAAAAAATGATATAATATGTCTAAGACTGAATACTACAGCCCGCCTGAAACCGCGGTGTTCTAAAATCACACTTAACCGTGATTCTCACCTAAGTACTTGAAACGTCGCTTCAATAACCAACTTCTGTGCCACGACGTGTGCACCGGATGTAAATCAGGATCGAGTTTAAAGACGACGCGTCAACATTAAAAACGGACTACTCAACAACGCAGACGCTTCGAAACACTCAAATCGTCCGCCATGATGGACTGACTCCTATCCTTTATTTAACGTTATGACTGTAACGTACAGGGGGTGTACTCAATTGTTGGTAACAAAAGCGGACTGCTATAAACAATAAACAATACCTCACGAAAATTCGTATCAAGATATTGAATGCTATATATTCACCTGAGGCGATCCTGTGATGAATATGTTGAAAATACAAACACTGTCATTAAAAATACTAATCAAATGGACCCTGCTATAAACAAGAAGGAAAAACTGTTACGGCCATCAGATGACCTATAACTAAAGAATTGCTTTCCATAGATTGTAATATAAGCTGATGACAGCCGATCACGCCGCTTAACCATCCCAATCCATACCTATGCTTATATGTATGAAGTGATGTGTGCCTATGCGTGGATGAATGTATAGCTTACCCCATGTTACTAGAGAAAACATGACATGTCTAGCCGATCATTAAGCCCTTTCGGAATCATTGTTTCCAAGAAATTTATCCAGTATATCTCACGTTGGAGTAATTTTTTGTTATTATCAACCCCTGGACATGTCGTGACCTTTTCTATCACCTGAAATCTAATCTGGGATATAGCATGATTTGCTTCAGTCCAATGATTTGCCAGTGCCGAGGTTGTATTTTTTGTCCTAATTCTGCTTTTATGCTCTGTAAGCCTTATTTTAATCTTACGTGATGTTTTGCCAACATAGGCTTTTCCACACGGGCATTTTATGCAATATATCACATTGTTAGTATTGCAATCACTGGTATGTCTCAACGGGATATTAGCTCCTGTGATAGGATGTGTCAACATGTTTCCCATAATAACATTATTGCAATGCATGCAATTGAAACATCTCATTGTGCCTTTTGGTTGTGTTAACCTGTTGTCCGTTCTTGCAATGGTCAATAGTTCTCTCAGGTTTCTACCTCTAGTATAGGCATGTAAAGGTATGGTCTCAAAAATCTTATTGAAATCTGGTTCATTGGCTAGCAATTCCCATTTGTCATTGATGATCTTTTTAATTGCTGGTGAACTTGTGGTGTACTTAGAAACAAATACAATTTCATTGGATTTCTTTGTTGTATTCAAAATCAACAAATCTTTGCGCTCTTTACTGGCAACTCTGTTTGCACATTCATCCAGAATATATTGTGGATATCCTCTTTGCTTATATCGCAGTTTATATTCCTCAATTTTCATCATGCTCACATCAGGATCAGAACATATCCTCTTAATCCGAATGAATTGTGAATATGGTAAGTTTCTGATGAGGCTCTTTGGATGGAAACTGGAATACGCCAACGCATTGTTACGATCAGTAGGTTTGGTGTATATCAGAGTATCTACTCCCAAAGCTCCTTGTTTCTTGATTACAGTGACGTCCAAATATTCGATCTGTTGTTCATGAATTTTATGAGTGAACTGTATCCGTGGGTCAAAAGTGTTTATTGTATGTAACAATTCATCCAGTGTCTCTCGTGTATCCATCCAGACCATGAATATATCGTCAATCAATGAAAACACACCCACCATGGAATTTTCCAGAGAAACGCAGCTGGACAGTAAATTACAAAGGAGTAATTTTCGATTCTGAAGCCGGGCACACCTTATCTATCGGCGAAGGCCATTCTGCCTGTGCCCTCTACTAGACAAGTGGGAGAAGGCTTACATCTAAAGGAAAAGTATGCACTAATAAGAACAGTGCATTCATTAGTGTAGCAGAACTCAGCTCCGAAGAAACACAACCTAGAGAAGGCCATTTCTGAGAAATGGCAGAGAATTAGTTATGATCATAATACAAAATGCCACCTGTACACTAAATGGCGCTGCGAATGCTAACTTACGTAAAACAATACAAAAGCATAATTTTTATTCCAACAGACCCTCCTTTTAGCATGAGCTAAGCAATTATATATGATTAAAAAAATCAATAAAACATAGTAAATTGATTTAGGAGCATTCCATGTCTTCAGTTTCAGGGAGAGAAACAGTAAGGAGGGAAGAAGTCTCAAAAATACCTTCATCGATCTGCATGAGATCGTTCACTTCCTTTTGGATCATAATTGTTGCATTGGTATCATGGATCGATATTCTCTTAGGGGCGAGAAGGGTGGTGCATTAAGAGCAGCATAAGGGGAGACACTGCACCAGAACACAGCAAGCAATCAAAATCACAATGAAATAGATCACCCTTTCAAGGATCCAATCCCATCCACCAAAGAGGGACCAAGTCCAATTTCCGCTCTCCATTCCTTTAACATTTTCCAGAATGTCTAAAATGTGTTGGGTAATACTGTTTTCTATGTTAGTGATCCCGACTACACACTTGTCTCCTACTACTGTGCACACACCACCGCTCTTAGCTAGGTTGGAGTTAACAGCATATCTAGTTTGCTCAGAATATATCTGCATACTTTCCACTTGGGTGGTGATGTCATGCAAAGCTGCTACTGTGGAATTAGACAGTATCTGCAGCTTACATCCAAAATATTCCCTGGTCCTTTCACCCCTGGCCATAGCGGTACCACCAAAGGTAATAATGGAGGAGAGAATATACACAAAGGTGATACCATTACTATATATTGACTTCCAGGTCTCTTACTCCATCACAGAATTCCTTTGTTAGTGTTCTTTTGATCCATCTAACCTTAGGCTTCACATGTTTACAAGGCACCCCTAGAGGCAACACCATTCCAAGAGTCACATCATCCGTACCATTGTCCATATTGGAATAAGTCCCATTAGATAAAAAGAAAAACCCTGGGTGTGCATGAATAGGCCTGTCATAATCTACAGCAGCATACCTGGAATTCCACTCAATGGTACTAGGGTCTTTTGGGTTTACCCTAGAGTATGTGCCCTTACTTAAAACTATCCCTGAGCAGTTGACATACAGAATGAGGTCGGTAAAATTAACAATTGGGCAACATGCAGGGTAATAACCAGCCTCTCGGGGAACTGTCAATTCTTTGTACTGCCAACCTACCAACCTTACATTCTGTTTTTCTATATAAAAATGATCACAATAAGTATTGTTGTTACATCCTAGATAACCTATGCCGTGTGGCTTTCGATAATACAGACATGGGCCTGGATAGCCATACCCGAATACTCCTTTTACCTCCACGAAACCAGGGGGCCGAGTATAAGTATAATTGACAAGTGACAATGGATATGCAGTCCATAAGCTAGTAACAGACGCAGTGGGGTATCAAGCGGTACCTTCTCCAAAGAACCTTTTATGAGTGTCTAGGAATACATTACTCGGGGCTGTCCTTTTGGTATGTATTTGAGAAACAACCTTATACTTAGTACAAGACGATGCATTGTGGTCACATTCCAAAACCCAAGACACCCCACCCAGAATCAACAGTAGTAACACAAGAACAGCGCAGAGCACTTTTTGCTTAGTAGACCAAACTTTTCGTACATGAACAAGGGGAATTACTGGCTGCTTTCGTCAGCAACCATTCTGCCAAAGCGGTGCATAGCAAATGATAAATCAAGGGGGGGGGGGGCAAATTGCCAGCAAGAGAAGTATACAAATTCCCAGTGTCCGTCAGAGCCTCACTGGTACAGGCTCCTATTGTTCAGCAATCGTTGGCGCTCTTGAGCACCGGCGGTGGAGCTTGCTCAGTCCTAAGCTCTTGATGTATCCCACGCCGATCAGGATAATTTACCGCCCAAGGGAGTACGTTCGATTTATCTTGTCCAATGATCAAACAGTGCACAAATCTGACATCCCCCTAAACTAACTCCGTTGCTACTACAGCAAAGTACACCCTAACTAGAACAGTCCATCCCTGTCTAATCTGACTTCTCTTTTTGTGCACTATTCCTCAGCCGAGGATGCAGATTGTACCTGGTGACACTAGGCACAGAGGGATCAATGAAAAGGGGCTCCTGGATAGCTCATATTTCCGGTGGAACTGCTGCATTCAGCACTTCATCATTCTCCTCATCCGTTTTGGTCCAGGTCAGCCTGGCGTCACTAAAGGGGACAAACTGAGACACTGTCTCACACTCAGTGTCCCCTACTCCATCTTTGATCCATTGGTCATAAGGCAAAGGCAGGGGCACCCTCTTGCAATGAGTGCCATGCACCCAATTCTTTCGGCCAGCGACCTTGATAGCTGTGCGTGTAGCCAAGAGGACCTGTTCCGGTCCCTTCCAGCGCAGCTCCAAACTCTTCTTCCTCTGAAAATTACGAATGAGGACGAAATCGCCAGGATGAATGTCGTGTCTAGGCCCCTCTGGTGTAGCTGTCAGGGACTCACAGACCTGTTGGTGAATAGAACACAAATGTTCAGTTAACTGGCAGAGGTAATCAATCAACAAGGGGTACTCAATATCAGTGAACTGTCGAGGACGCGGGACACCCCAGACATTCGCCGGGCTTCCAAACACAACCTCATATGGTGACAATCCTGTCCTAGAATGTGCTGTAGTTCTTGTTGACAAAAGTGCTAATGGCAAAGCATCTGGCCACTGTAACCCTGTTGCCTCCTGAATCTTTGCCAATTTCAGTTTGAGAGTACCATTGTACTTCTCAACCAAACCTAATGACTGTGGGTGGTTGGCAGCATGAAACTTCTGTTTTATGTGCAACCCATCACAAATTAACTGAATCACCTTGGCATTAAAATGACTTCCGTTATCACTCCAGATCAAACGGGGCAAGCCAAAACGAGGAAAGAACTCCTTCAGAAGTACCTTTGCAATCGTAATGGCTATGTTGTCTTTAGTAGGATAAGCCTCAACCAATTTACTGAATGCACAGACAACCACCAGAACATACTTCAAATTATTGCATCGGTCTAGTTCTATAAAGTCCATCTGGAGGACTTCAAAAGGGAAAGTAGGTGGTGCAAAATTGCCGGGTGGGGTAGGAGTACCTTTTCCCGGATTGTGCATCATGCACACCAAACAATACTTCACCAAATGTGCAGCAGCCTTCTGAATGTTATCATTCTGCCATACAGGGTTTAACAACTTGCAAATACTCTTAGCACTAATATGGGCTGGGCCATGGGCCATTTTTACTACAGGAAGAACATATGCTTCAGGCAACATCCATCTCTGCTTCCCTGACTTGTCAATCCAACATCCCTCATCGTTCAATTGTGCTGTACTTTCTTGCCACACTGCTAACTCATCTGTTGTGGCCTTGCTTTGAATCTCCTTCACATTCTCAAGTGTGTCTTCAAACATAGTAACCTCAGGCACCCACCTAGCGGGACCTGCTACAAACATTCTTTTCATTTTGGTCCAGACTGTTTCCTTAGCTGTCTGATCTGCAAAAGCATTTCCCCTACCTACATCATCAGTGACTTTCTGATGGGCACTGCACTTCACTATTGCCAATTTCTTAGGGAGTGTCAAAGCAGACAAAAGCCGCAATATAAAGTGCCCATGCTGAATTTTGGTGCCATGGGAAGTAAGAAACCCTCTCTCAGCCCAGAGTCGCCCAACATTATACGCCACTCCTAAGGCATATTGGCTGTCAGTATTAATATTGACAACCAGTCCCTCACTTAATTCGCAAGCTCGGCTTTGGGCAACAAGCTCGGCAGCTTGGGCCAACTGATAGGGAACTTGTGATGTCTCAACTACTGTACACAGCGTAGTGACAGCATACGCAGCAGTTGTAGTGCCATCTGGTAATTTAAAACAAGAGCCATCGACATATAGTTCCCCTTGGGGGTCAGATAAGGGAACATCAGTCAAGTCTACCCGTCCTTTCGTCTCTTCTTCCGTCCGGAAGATACAATCATGCTTATCAATCGCATAATTCTCAGAAGGGAGGGGCAGTAACGTGGCTGGGTTCAGAGTGGCACATCTTTTGATTGTGATGTGTTTTGCAAACAATGTTCATTCATAGCCTGTCAGACGTGCACTGGTGAGTTGCTGTGTCTTTGTCTTATTCAAAAGTGTATCCACAGCATGGGGTACCATGACTGTGAGATCAGTATCAAGTACAAGTCCAGCCGATTGTCTTATCGAGACGGCCACAGCCGCGACCGCTCTTAGAAAACTCGGGAGGGCTCTTGCGACAGGGTCAAGGACAGCAGAGAAATAAGCACACAGCCGTTGCTTATCTCCAAATTTTTGTGTTAAAACAGAAAGCGCGCAACCGGCCATCTCATGGACGTACAACACAAATGGTTTAGTGTAGTCTGGCGTGCCGAGTACTGGAGCCGAACAAAGCGTAGTTTTCAATTACTCAAATGACTGCTGACATTCAGGCGTCCAAGGCAGGGACTCATGCACGTCTTTTAGTGTTAGAGCAAGCAGGGGTTTGATTAATAGCGAGTAGCTAGTTATCCACTGCCGGCGGTAGGAAGTGCTACCTATAAAAGCACGCACATCTTTCTGAGTTTGTGGAACGGGCATTTTAACAATGGTACTAATACGCTCAGGGGTCAATATCCTACCCTCATTTGACAGTAGGTGACCTAAATAGGTGACCTCCTGTCGACAATACTGAAATTTAGAAAGGGAAACTTTATGTCCATGATATGCCAAATGCAACAACAATTAACTGTACTGTCTTTGCAACCTTGTTCCATGTCAGAAGCGCTGAGCAAGTCATCAACATACTGCACTAGTACATTACCTGTGGGAAGTGAAAGGGAATCCAATTGGCTCTTTAATGCTTGACTATAAATACTTAGACTTTCTGTATAGCCCTGAGGAGCTTGACCGAATCTAAAGATCCTACCAGCTAGGGTAAAACCAAACAAGTACCTGCTATCTGGATGAATAGGAATACTGAAGAATGCGTTTTTCAAATCAATGACAAATCAATTTGCACGACAGACTAAATCTAACCTTCACCTAACCCACTCAGTAGTCACTTCGAAATCCTTGACCCCCAGCTGGAAATCAGTTCCTTCCCACAATAATTCAACCCTTCTAATCCGCAGGACTAATCCGCTATCGGAGGAAGATTTACTCTCTCTACTCCACTCCTATGAACCTGCACAACGGATTCACAACATTATGCCCCCAGATAACTTGCCCAAAATGGCTCTCATCCCAGCTATCCCCCCCAACGCTCATAGGTCCACTAAACACAAACCGAGAGGCATCATCGAAAACAACCTTAGACAAGTTCCCCTCATTCAGGAACCCAATACATCCCACATCACGCCCCGTCTTAAGTGTATACTACTAAATTGTAGATTGGCCCCAAGACACGCAGCCGACATAGCTGACCTCATTCTCACACAAGAACCGGATTTACTAATTTTAACCGAAACTTGGTTAAAGGAATCCTCTACACCCATCATTGACATACTAGTACCCCCAAATTATGACATCATCAGACTGGATAGAATTGATAAGACAGGGGGTGGTATTGCCTGCATACATCGGAATAATATCACAGTAAACAGATCCATCTCCCCTGTATTCCCTTCTTTTGAATACTTATGCCTCGACATCACTAGTAATGGCAAACCAATATGCGTGCTACACACCCTCTATCATCCACCAGGTGATAACCTCACCTTTATCGAACATTTCATGGACATAGTCTCCACTAATGCCGGACATCAAAATACCCAAATATTTATCGGAGACTTCAATCTCCACTGGAATGACCCCAATGATGTAGGTGTCAATACTCTCAAAATCTTCCTCTCTGACCTCGACCTCACCCAAATTTGCAACAGCCCTACACACGATAAAGGTTCCATCCTTGATCTAGTAATCTCTAAAGTCGATTCCATCCAGCTAGACACGATCCATCCATGTGATTGGTCGGATCATCATATTATCACCTTCCTCATCAATGAAACAATCAAACTCAACTCGGTCCAACCCACAAGACCTAAAGTATGGAAGAGGGATCTGAAAAACATTGACTCTAACATAATCACAACTTCCAGTTACAACTTACTTCTTCCCCCGAAGGGATATCCGATGTCCATGATCTCACCAACCACTACTTCAATTCCATGAACACGATACTAAATGAGGTAGCCCCCTGCAACTAAAGAGAGTCTCCACAAAAGATTCTAAGCCTTGGTACGATGGAAGACTCAACGAGGACAGACGTTCCCTAAGAATATCTGAACGTAGGTGGAGATCAGCTCCATCCGCCAATCACCTCAAGATACTAAGAAAGAAGAGAAACACATACTACAGAAAGATCAAGCGCACTAAAGCAGACTTCTTCAGTCACCAATTAGATCAAGCGAAAAATCGTCCCAAAAAGCTGTTCGAGTTAATCAAAACTCAATGTAAGGATGCACCTCTCCGCCACCAATATAAATTAAGCCCACGACCTAACTGTGAAGAATTTGCTTCCTTCTTCACTCAGAAGACCGATACCATAAAGAAGGACCTGCTCAACGATCTAATCACTTGCTCTGTCTCACATACGAACCCCTCACCTTCACTTCTAAATGCCCCACATCGAATCTCAGCAAAGTTCGACCTAAAAAATAATGCATCTTGGTCATCCTTCAATACCTCCAATGAAGAAGCTATTCTCAAAATGCTTATTGACCTGAATCCTGCCAATCACTTCACTGACCCTCTCCCAGCAAACCTCGTAAAAGACTTCACCCCGCTGTTGCTGCCTCTCTGGACCAAGATCATAAATAATTCTTTACGCCAAGGTTGCATCCCCGACACCCTCAAAGCCGGGCAGGTATCCCCCATTCTAAAGAAACCTACGGCTGACCCGGCGGACTTAAACAATTACCGCCCTATATCCAACATCCCTACCCTGGCCAAACTCTTAGAAAAATGCGTACACCTCCAGTTGGTTAGTCATATTGAACATTTTAACCTACTCAACAAATACCAATCAGGATTCCGCGCAGGTCACAGCACTGAATCAGCCATGACCCATATAATTGACGACGCTCTACAAATCCTAGATCAGAACGGAGCCTGCTTACTCATCTTGCTAGACCTTTCCTCGACCTTTGATACCGTCAAACACGATAACCTGATAGACCTTCTGAAACACAGGATGGGGTTATCTGGACCAGTTCTAAATTGGTTTACTTCATTCCTCCAAAACAGATCACAACGATTCAAGGTCAACCACTCCTTGTCCAAACCCGTCCCAGTCTCTTTAGGTGTCCCACAAGGATCTTCACTATCTCCGACACTGTTCAATCTATTCATGGAACCACTCACTGAAATTCTCCACGCGTCTAACGTGCAATACCACATGTACGCTGACGACACACAACTATACCTTAAGATTCACACCATAGAAGACATCAAATCGCTCAACACTACTCTCGGAAAAACTTAGACCTGGCTGGCAGAAAACCATCTAAAACTGAATGCCCGGGGGCGTGGCCAAGCGCGGATCGAAGATGGCCGCGTAGAGCAGTAGCTCCGCCGAGTGTCCCTACCCCACGTCTATCCTGCGGACACATCCGTGGCACCAGTTGACTCCCCCCGAGAGCGGAGTGCTAGCGATCCCCGGTCCGCTTGGTCTGGCACATCGAGCGGCCCCAACAGGGGAGAAAACGGCACTGAAGTGTTGCGGCCTGCGGGGACTCTGGGCGCCGGGGCCCACAGTGAAAGGCAGAGCCGGAGGGAGGTCTGACCTGAGTGGCGGAGGTGCCGCCGTATGAGATCGAGGCGGGGCCACCGGGGGACAGTTGATACCAGCAGCGGAGGTGGTGACTGCCCCTGGGCCCTGAAGCTGACGGAGCTCCCCCGCATTGACCGATGGGTGAGGCGCGCCGGCCGGGAGCAGAGTGATAGTGGCGAGGCGCTCCGGCTGGGGGATCCCCCTGTCGCTTGTGAACCCGGGGCCGGGATCCACTGCCCGCAGATACCATAGCGGCGTTTGGTTGCCCGCCTGGGTCTTGAGAGCGGAGTGCTGGCGGTCCCCGGCCCGCTTGTTCTGGAACACTGAGCAGCCCCAACAGGGGAGATAATAGCACCGGAGCGCTGTGGCCTGCGAGAGCTCTGGGCGCCGGGGCCCACGGTGAACGGCGGAGCCAGAGGGGAGTCCCGACCTGAGTGGCGGAGGTGCCGCCGTGCGAGATCGAGGCGGAGCTACGGGGGGACAGTTGATACCAGCAGCCACATTGACCGATGGGTGAGGCGCACCGACCGGGAGCAGAGTAATCGCCTGTGATCGCGGGGCCGTGATCCGCTATATACAGGTATCGTAACGGCGTTTGATTACCCGCCTGGGCCCGGGGCGCTCGGCTGTCCGGATCCGACTTGAGGGACCCTGCCTCCCCCTGGACTTGCTCTCAGACCCCTGGGGCTTGTGCCATAGCTGCCGGTGTCCTACCTGTTAGACGTCACTGGTGGGCACCGTGTGGATGGTGCATCCGCCTGCATCCATTAGATCAGTTGGCTGGGCGTGATGGCTACTGCCGGTGATCGCAGAGGGACCGGATCCCGTGGGGCGAAGCAGGTGCAGACTAACAAATTGGACAGATACACAGTCGCTAAGGATCCTCAGAGGAGCCGGCTGTCTGCAGAGACTAATCAGGGACATCCAGGGGAAGAGGAACAAGAGCTATCTCTCGCAGATGTCATGGGGGCGATTGCTGGAGTTAAGACCTCTCTCGAGCACAAAATGGATACCATGGCGATTGACATTAACCTCATTAGGTCCGATCTGGGGAAACTTAACGAAAAAGTCAAGCAAGTGGAGATAACGACCACCAGTCTTGTTGGGGATGTCACACAATTACAAAGGGAGATGCACGAACTCCAGGACTCACACAAGTACATGGACCTCAAGCTGGATGATTATGAAGGTCGACTCCGGCGCAATAATCTCCGTATCCTAGGAGTGCCGGAAAAAGCGGAGGGGCAATCCCCGGACCTATTCGTCGAGGACCTTATTCTTACACACCTGCAGCCTAAAGGCCTCAGCAAATTCTTTGTTATCGAACGAGCTCACAGGGTCCCGGGCGGCCGTCCCAAACCGGGCGCTCCCCCGCGGCCCATGCTGGCTCGGGTCCTGAACTATCGGGACAGAGACACTATTCTCCAGAACTCTAGAGCGTGGGCACCCCTCCGATATGAAAATGCTGCCATTTCCTTTTTCCCGGACTTCACACAGAGAGTACAAAAGCAGCGGAGGTCTTTCCTCGCTGTGAAGCGGGACCTGAGAGAGAGGGGTCTGAAGTACTCACTGCTGTTCCCGGCACGTCTCCGGGTGGAGGCCGAGGGACGGGCATGGTTTTTCGACGAGCCCGAAGCAGTGGCAGACTGGATCGAACATCGCGGAGCGAAGGGCCGGGCGGATCGCGGCGCTGGGACACAGGCGGACATCTCACCGATTTGAAGTGGATCTCTGAGGAAGGCGGCTTTGAACTACGTAATGGGGTCGTCGATGTGAGATGGGCTGGGGGAGCGGGATATCTGCGCATTATTATGGGGACTGGTTATGACATATATGTTTCCTGACATTTACCTGCCAGGGGTGTTACACTTGGCCTGACTAGGGGTGGGGACACGGAGCTCACTTTTCCCCCCTTCTTTCTTTCTTTGAATTTCTTCCTAGGGCGACAGGCACTCTGCAAGTTTTCGATGGGCAGTTCCAAGCCTAGAGTGCAGGGCAGCGGGGTGGGGGGTTGTTGGGGTGGGATGACTTCTTTTCTTGTTCATTGTTATATTTGGTTTACTGGTGCAATGGATATATACACTTGCAATAGAGTTGCTGACAAAGTACAAGCCCGGAGCGGCGGGATCTATTTTCTGCGATATAGGCATGATGGGGGATAAAAATGTTAAACTTATGAGTTGGAATGTTAACGGGTTAGGGGACAAAATTAAACGAAGTGTCGTGCTTCAGTACATTAGGAGGCACGCACCCGATGTAGTCTTACTCCAGGAGACACATCTGGTTGGGAATTTATGTAAGGCAATGCACAGAGGGGGTATAAACTGATTGCGCACTCTGGCTTCACCTCGGGCTCCAGGGGTGTGGGTATTATGACTCGGAACAACTTCCCCCTGGCGGTTAGCGCCACTTGGGATGATGATAGAGGCAGATACGTCGGTGTTTCCGGGATGTGGGAGGGCCGGCACATTACCTTTATGTCTGTCTATGTTCCCCCAGGCCTACAGGGCACAACGTTTGCTGATTTGGGCGCAGCCCTGCTCGCCCTTCCGGATGGGCTCCTGGTCCTGGGAGGAGATTTTAACGCAGTGGTATCGGGTACATTAGATAGACACCCCCTCGAGAGATAGTACCATCTGCCCGATGGTTGCCTGATTTCCTCGAGGCGATGGGACTGGTTGACGGCTGGAGAGTATACCACCCGGGCCAGGTGCAACACACCTTTCACTCCGGGGCACACAATAGTCTCTCCCGTTTAGATTACTGCCTGGTACCAGCTGCACAAGCGACATACATACACGACATCAAGCACTTGGCCAGAGGTATCTCAGATCACTCGCCTGTCTGGGTTCATCTGTCAGTGGGTGTGGGAGGAGTGGGAAGATTGGCCCCAATTAATCCTTGGTACTTACGTAACCCCAAGATCCGTCAGGAACTTATCAAAGCGATTGACGAATACTTTTCTGACAATGTGGGATCGGTGCCCTCTTCCAGGACCTTATGGGAAGCATTCAAGGCAGTAATCCGGGGACAAGCCCTGTCTTTGATATCTAGCTCTAAGAGAGACAAGCAAAAGGAGGTCCTCGAGCTTGAGACAGACATATATAATCTAGAAAGGGAACTGGAATCTGGGATTACGCCGGAAAAGATCCACTTGCTGAGTATGAAGCAACACGACTATAAAGCGTTGGTCTCGGATAGGGCCAGGGCCCTGAGTAGAGAGCAGCAGGGCAGGCTTTATGACCAGGGAGATAAGGCCGGGAAGCTCATAGCATGGCTGGACAAGAAAGAGTGGGCGAGTCGGCTGGTTCCGGAGCTCAAGGTGCAGGGAGGCGCCTCGGTCACGGAGCCACAGGAAATAGCGGATAGGTTCGCTGATCATTTTCAGTCGGTCTATACGGCGGTCTCCTCCCACGCTGAAGCAGACTCTCAGGAGCTGTTGAGGGATATTAAGCTTCCCTGCCTCTCCCGTGAGGATCGAGACTATATGGATAGCCCCCTTACGGCCGATGAGACCGCACAGGCGATCCGTTCCTTGAACTCTGGAAAAGCTTTGGGTCCGAATGGACTTCCCATCGAGCTCTACAAGTTGAGACCAGATAAACTGGCCCCATACTTGAACGCTATGTTTCTGGAATCTAGGGAGGCGGGAATGTTGCCCCGAGAACAACGAATGGCTACTATTGTCACCATCCACAAGGAAGGGAAGGATAAGGCAGAATGTGCCTCATATAGGCCCATCTCTCTTTTAAATGCTGAACCCAAGATTTTGGCCAAGCTCTTGGCCAATCGCTTGGTGAAGGTGATTGGAGGCCTGGTGCACCCGGATCAGACCGGGTTTATGCCTCATAGAAATACAGCTCTGAATCTCCGTAGAGTGCATGGGGTGATAGACAGGGCTGGCACCCTTCGCGAGCCGGCGGTGATTGTGTCTCTGGACGCGACGATGGCCTTCGATACTATCGAATGGCCATACCTATGGGCAGCTATGGCAAAGCTGGGATTTGGGCCAGAATACATTCAGTGGGTGCGTCTCTTATACTCTGAACCTCTGGCTCAGGTGGTGGTGAACAACAAGGTGTCAGCCTCGTTCATGCTCAGTCGGGGTACTCGACAGGGATGCCCTCTGTCCCCCCTTCTTTTTTCTTTGGCCTTGGAGCCCCTGGCCGCATGGATACGCTGGGACCCAAGGATAAGGGGTCTGCGGTGGTCCCCCGGATGGGAGGACCGTATATCCTTATACGCGGATGACATTTTACTTTATTTAGCCTCCCCTAGGAGCTCGCTAGTAGTAGTGATGGATATTCTCGCGGTTTTCGGTCGATTCTCCGGACTTTCTATCAACTGGGGAAAATCCTTATTATTTGTACTGAGGGGAGACCCTCCTGTCCCTCCCCGGAACTGTCCAATACAAACGAACGCAGTTGGATTCAAATATTTGGGAATATACATCTCACTGGACCCCGCGGTTCGCTATGCCCAAAACCTTCTTCCTCCTCTTCATAGACTCAAAAGTGATATTAATAACTGGAAGACGCTCCCTATCTCGCTACTGGGCAGAGCCACTCTGTTTAAGATGATGGCCTTACCGCGATTCTTATACGCCCTACAAAATACCTTGGATGTAGTCCCAGCGCGTTACTTTCGGGAGGTGGAGGGCCTGCAAAGAGACCTATTATGGGATGGCAGGCCTCGGATCGCTTTGAGCAAACTAACGTTGTCTTGGTATGATGGAGGCATTAGTCTCCCTGATGTCAAGAAATACTACTGGGCTTCCCAACTGGCAGCTATTAATCATGGCACATACGGCCGGGTGGATGACCCGGGCTACACCATGGATAGATGGCTCCTTCCGGGGGCACTTACGGTAGGGCGTTATACTCCCGACCTAACCGGTTCAAACTAACTGGCCCCACGAAGCACTCTGTGCAAATCTGGCATGATGCCACTAATCATCTTGGATGGAAACACAAACTCACATTGGCTACCCCTCTCTGGGACTCGGAGAAGTTGGGCGACCTGTGGAAGACAAAGGGCTTCGACAGGTGGGACCTTATTGGGATCTCAGCTGTTAAAGATGTCTGGGGAAGAGGGGGCCCAAACCCTTCAGCACGCTTCAGGGCGAATATAAACTGGCGGATGCCGAATTTTTCGATATATACAGGTCTCACACTCACTTCAGTCTTTATGGCCTAAAGGGGCGGATCCCCCGGAGGTTTCCCCTCTGGAGGACAGAATCTTAGATGGTCATCTCCCTGACAAAACGATATCCTTAATTTATAAAAAACTAATTAATCACATGGCGAGCCCCCTCCGGACACTGAGAGATAAGTGGGCACAAGATGGGATAGAACTAGACGATGAAGAGTGGCAAATAGCAATATCCTCCCCTAAAGAGGTGGCAATCCCGGCACGCTTGCGATTGGTTCAGCTGAAGATCCTCCACAGGATCTACATAACGGGCCCTAGATTAATACACATGGGGTGGTCGGAGACAGGGGAATGCAAGCGACGCTGTGGCCAGATTGGAACGTTCATGCACATCATTTGGGAATGCCCGCATATCAACTCTTACTGGTGTCAAGTGCACGACACAATCAACCAGGTAATGGGAATTTCCCTCCGCCCCGAGGCGAGGCGATGCCTCCTTAATATCTGGGAGCCAACAGACTTGGACACTTCCCAGACACAATGGATCACCCTGGGGCTCATGTTGGCGAAGAGAAACATTGCACAACTCTGGGGGCGGCACACACACCGACGCTGGAGGCCTGGGAGAGAAACCTTGATTGGTGCATGTTTAGGGAAAAAACGGTGTATTTGGCAAGGGGTGCCCGAGGAAGTGGAGTCGAGTCTGGAATCCGTGGAATTTGTATAGAGGAGAGATTTGTACGCCACCTTGTACTGTTGAGTACGATGATCCGCTGCCTTAGTGATGTTCCTCACATGTGAACTGTCTGTTTGTTCCCCCATACATGCGTAATGAGTAAAGTGAACTACCTGGTTTCTTGTACTGTATCATTCACCAGCAATTGTTTAATAAAAAGAATTGTTAAAAAAAAAAACTGAATGCCCTAAAAACCGAATTCCTCCTAATCGCTCCTCCAGCCCAAGTACCTATAATGCAAGACTGGATCAAACACCTTACTGCACTCAACTGCCAACATCTCATCGTTGACACAGCCAAATCGCTGGGAATAACACTGGACACAAACCTCAATATGCAAAAACACATCAGCAACCAACAAAAGGAGCAAACTTTCAGACAAATACTTTGAGAAAACTGAAACCGTTCCTGCCGGAAAAGGACTTCAAATTGGCAGTACAAGCTCTAGTCATCCCAAGAGTGGATTACGGGAGTGTCTCTCTCTGCGGACTGCCCAGAGCTGCAACGGCCCCTCTAAGAGCCACAATCAACGCCACAGCGAGACTTATCACTGGCTCCAAAAGAAGCTCCCACATATCCCCTGACCTAAAATCCCTTAATTGGCTACCTTTTGAAGCCAGAATTCATTTGAAAATAGCATGTATGACACATAAAGCCATCCATCATAACGCTCCCTACTATTTGGCACGAAAACTGACACCCTCCTGTGGGGACAGATCTACGAGAAGTGCTAAAAACCTTCTACTGAAACCGCAAAGATTCAACAAGAAGAAAACATACAACCGAACCTTTTCAGGGATGGCGCCCAGAATCTGGAATGCTCTACCCCCAGAAACTAGACTAAATACTTCTACTGTTTCGTTCAAAAAAGAAGTGAAATCGCTTCTCATGGCTAAATTCACTTGAGTATGGTCCTCTGCTATCATCCCCAGAAACTAGTCTTAATCCTTCTACTGCATCTTTCAAAAAGAAGTGTAATCGCTTCTCATGGCAAAATTCACTTGAGTTTGGTCCATTGCTATCACACGACCCAATGTATCTTCTACATGGAACTTTTAATGCCTAAGGGCCAGCCAGGTACCCGATATATTGTATCTATATTATGCCTGATTTATAGGGAATGTTTGCTATGTATCATATACCCATGTATCTACAACAGGATGTTTATACTTTCATTCACTATCACTGAACTTTATTTTATCTACCTTGTACATATGCAACTAAGACACTTACCTTGTAAAGTGCTCTGATACCCGCAAGGGTCTGGTTCGCGCTATATAAAACTCTCAAAATAAATAAATAAAATAAATGACAGAGAAAAATTTAGCAGTAGACGGAATAATTGTCAAAAGAGTAGTAATGTCAGGAACTACTGGAAACTGAGGGACCACTATTTTATTAACTTCGCGCAAATCAATCACAAAACGATAAACATCTTCATGGTCATTAGAGGAACCTGAGGGCGCCCTTTTAAGGATTGTAAGAATAGGGCTATTGCAAATATTAGCAGTTGTCTCCTCAACCACTCCTTTCATAATCAAATCCTGTATAATCTGCAATAAAGCTCGCTCTCCTGCCTGCGGTATCTTATACTGAGGATTACGGGGCAAAATAGCACCATCCTTAACCTGTATTGAAACCGGCGATATCTGCAACAATCCCACATCCATGTCGCCTGTCGCCCACAGAGTGGGTGTCACATCTTTAAACTTAGCAGGAAGGGGTGCATCTTTGGACAAACACTGCTTAGCACGTGCTATATCTGGACCCATTGTCATATTGTGGCATGCAATTTTTTCAACAAATCCAAACCCATCAAATTTTCAGCACAATTAGATGTCAGCAAGAATGGGGAATCCACAGTGAAAGGACCAATAGTCAATGCAAGAGGTTTTGAAATGGGGCTTACAACCGGTACTCCAGAGAAACCAACCAACACATTATTATGGCCAGACAGAGCCGCCCCAGGGACCATATTTCGAGAAACAGAACTTTTTGTCGCACCTATGTCCACCAAAAACTACTTAGTTGAACCTTGTAATTCTGCTGTTACATAAGGACCACGCTGGTCTACAGGTATCGGAACTGGTCCCCCATTCTGCCCCTGGCTGTCCTAGCTATAAGACATTCCTGTCACTTCATCCATATCATAATCATCATGGTAGTACTGTCCATCTCGAGGGACATCAAAATAATTATTATCAGAACGACCCTGTGAGGGTGCAGCACTCTGTGCCCTATCAGCCCCACCAGTTCCAGCTCCACGACCTCGACCACGAGAACCTCGTCCTCTAGGGTCTGCCACCTTCTGCAAAAGAATAGGACACTCGCTACGCCAATGTCCCTCCTCTTTACAGTACGCACACTGATTTGGACCCAAGGGCGTAGTTGTTGGCTGCCTACTAGTGCGTGGAAGCTGTCGGGCAGGATCACCATGTCCTCTCCACATCCCTCTAAAAGTCTGCTGTAACAACACCTTTATCTTTAAATCCTTATGCCTCTTCTCTGTCCTCTCCTTTTCCTCATTATCCCTATGCTCATAATACTGTGCCATATTCAAAATAACAGAGGGGGAAGAGGTAGACCAAGTACTTTCAGAAGCCTGCAACTGAGTCGCAATTTTGGGAAGCAAATTAGAGACAAATCTATTAACAAACAACCGAAAACCTTCCTCAATAGACAAATCCTGCTCACTGTAGTCCAAAAATGTACCTTCAAATCGGGTGAAGAAATCAGACACACTCTCATCTTTCTTCTGTCGACAAGCTGACAATTTATTACAGTCCACCTTTCTCAGTGGAATAAGAGAATGCATGTATGTAATGATGCGGCCTGGCAAAGCAAGTACCTGCCCGAGGCTTATCACCTGACTTTCTTTCCTGGTCCCATGCCTTAATTTGATCCCAAGTACCACCCAACTCCGGAACATGATCTTGAGTATGGACCTGTCTCCAAATATCAACCGGAACAAGAAGACCAAAAAACATTTCAATGTCAGCAAGAGGCATTATTGTCGAATAAGCAGCTTCAGTCAATTCTTTATAATTAGCAGTAGAATTCTTCCTAGGATCAGACAATTGAGTTTTAAGGGACAAAACCTCAATTCTTTTCCATGGAGTATAAACCCATTGTTCTTGTAACCGGGCCGCCACTGCCTCTCGAGTAATATTAGCTCGCCCATCCGTTAACTCTGGTATCTCTGGGTGATATATAGGATGAACCTCTCTCATTGGAAACTGGGACACCGACCTGGGACTTTTCTCATGCAGTTTTCCCCTATAAGCTATTATTGTCGTAACATTAGCAAAGACTTGTTCCGGCCCCAATTCACTAATATACACTCGATCTCTAATGTCATATAAAATTTGAGGCACCTCCGCTCCAAAGTACTGTTGCCAAAGACCAATCAGAGTAGCAGACATGTGTTTAAGAGCATGTTGCTGATAAAACGCTCAAAATCTCTCATAGTCGCCCAGACATCCTCTACACTATAAATAGGATTTGGGGCCCACTGTGCAGGATGAAAAACCACAGTGGGAGAGGCAACAGTAGTAACAGGCACTATCGTCGCTGGGGGTTGTGTCGCGAGGGAAAGAGTTGGCGAAACGGATGCTGAGACAATAGGTGCAGCAGAAGTACCAACAGTCACAGTTGCCACAGACGGCAAAGAAACAGAAGAAAGAAGAGGAGGAGGAGCCAAAGCCACAGCCTTTGACGTAACAACAGTGGACACAGGGACAGAGACAGTGGACGCAACTGTAACGGGCGGCTGTGAGGGGGCCGTAACAGCAGGATATATTCTCTGCGGGGCAAATAGAGGCGGGGTCGGGCATCCAACAATTCTTCCACAAAAGTATAATTTTCCTCCTGAGCCACATATGATTTGCCAATATGTAATCGAAACCTTCTATCTTCACATTCAATACCCTTCTCCTGCTAATCCCTGTCATATGCTACGGCCTTCTGAGTCAGCGTCTGCATTCTCCCCTTCCAGGGCCACTTTCTCTACTTTCATTCATCTCTGCTTAGCTGCTTTTTGCCACGTTCTGAGGGAATCAAACATAGATTGCCTACTTCTTTTCTTAAACAACTGTTCTTGTAAATACTCAATCTTTTGCTCATCAAAAGTGCCCGTCAACGGCCACTGCAATTCGGCATTGTCCCTCGTATATTTGTGCCATAATGTACTAAACATAATAGGGACAAGACCATTCTTCACATACATATCAAAATTCGGAGAGCCTTCTGGAGGCGCCGGCTGACTTTCTTCCAATCGAGCATCAGTAGAGCAACAACGACAACACAAGGCAAACAATTTACTGAAACTAGGCATTTTCAAAAGAGAACAATTTCACTAATCTATGCCTAGCAAAACAATTTCAATTGCTTTAGTCCCAAAGATGGTCCTTAGACCATACCAAATACAAACCAAAATGGTACCATATCCACAAAGAACCAAAACAAACTCACCTTATATATGCAGGACAAAACAAATCTATTCTCCACTGCCCACTCTTCAGACCAAACGGTCAGATCCAAAGGTTTTGCCATTCAGGACTCTAGTCGGGATGACCACTGAGCGAGGCACCGTCCGGCCAGACAGAAGGGGCAGCTGCGAATATCAGAAACTCTTTGCGCAAGGATCCCTGATCCGTCCATCCGACCCGACAATAGCCACGACCTCCCCCCGTCCACAGAAGGGGAAGGGCCACTCACCCGAAGGAAGTGGCCCAATTCGGGTCACTAGGTCACTCACGACCCCCTCTCTGCCTTCTACGAAATGAAGAGTCGGCCAGACAGTAGAGAATACAAACCAATAGCAGTTTATTCAAAGTTCGCTCAGAGCGGAGCCCTGTCTGCCCAGTTGCTAAGAGTGCTGCAGAGAGAGTCTGACTTCAGCAAGTATAACGATACATTATGTACATTTCAGAATCAATGAAAACACGCCCACCATGGAATTTTCCAGAGAAACGCAGCTGGACAGTAAATTACAAAGGAGTAAGTTTTGATTCTGAAGCTGGGCACACCTTATCTATCGGTCAAGGTCATTCTACCAAGTGGAAGAAGGCCTGCATCTAAAGGAAAGGTATGCGCTAATAAGAACAGTGTATTCATTAGTGTAGCAGAACTCAGCTCCGAAGAAACATAACCTAGAGAAGGCCATTTCCGAGAAATGGCAGTGAATTAGTTTCGATCATAATACAAAATGGCACCAGTACACAAAATGGTGCCGCGAATGCTAACTTACGTAAAACAATATAAAAGCATAATTTTTATTCCAACACCTCGACCTGTGGATATTACAGAAGAAGGGCTGACCTGGTGCCAGAGGACTGCCCTTTTGCCTGAGGCCTGCCCTGCTGTCTGAGAAGGAAGACTGGACCTGCACCCTTCATCCCAGGCTGAATTGACTCTGAGCGTCAGCTGACTGGCCTCCTGTTCTAAAAGAAAGTGACACAGTAAGCTCCAGAGGTCTCCCTACAACTGCCCAGCTGGCCTGCTGCACTGGACCAGCATGAACCTGCCTGAGCCCTGCTGGCCTCTACTGGAGTGAGTTCCTGATCCCCATGAGGTGCCTCTCATGTCTTGGCCCTTGATGTGCCATCAGTTGAATGGGCCAGTTCAAGATCTTGCCACCCATGCTGACCGCCAACGAAAAGCTCTGGTAAATCCAAGTCTTTGTGCTTAGGTGACCGGCAGTGACAACAAGCAACGCGAGATCTGCACTCCACAGCATCGACAGTTCGCTGTGACAGCCAGTGCGAAGCTCCAGTAACGATTTTTCATGATGCCCGATAGGATCTTTGCCGTATAGCAATGGCCAGCCGCAACATCTGGGCAGCTCTTTGAACTACAGCGACGACTATCTGCGAGATTCCCCCATCGTGAACGGAACTCTTCGCGCTAGACTTTAGAAGGTAAATTTTTCATTGGGACTAACCTGGTCCCCATATCCGGCCAACGCTCTATCGCGGTCGGCCTGAATGTGTGACTTTCACCTGGTCTCGCACAACCAGGTAACCGCGAGTGGTGCTTTGTCTTTTAGGCACTATGATAATCTTTAACATTGCACATTTCCCGTGATACTGATTGGTTTTTGATATCTTTGTGTCAAATAAGTAATTACATATTTATCTATTTTTCTAAATTAGTGTGGGATTTTTCTTGTGCTGTGTTTTTACTTTATTACTGCATTAATACTTTGCACATTCCCCCAAGTTAAGCTTGACTGCTTTTGTGCCAAGCTACAGGAGGGTTAAGCACAGGTTAATTTAGTGAATTTTTGTGGTTCACCTTGACAAGGATTGTGACTGTTGCTGGAGAAAGGGCTCACAGCCCCCTCAAGCAACAACCCAATTTCTCACATAGGTATTTACATATTGTTGTGTTTTAGAAACAAATGAAATTACGTCCTGTACCCTTTCCTTTCAGGTCAACAAGGCTGTCATACAGTTCATTTTACAAAATCCTCTCACTTTGCAGTCAGAGAAAGAAAATAAAACACAAATTTCCATGTTAAAGGCATAAGCACCAATTTGTCATAAGACAGCCAACATTTGTCCACTGTCTCTGTATGCACAGCAAATGTGACAAGTTCAAAACAAAATTTACAGACATCTTTATTGCTCATTCACCTTTGGAACTCCAGCATGGTTATTTTGGGGTGCTGCAGCACCCAACACACCCCTACCTCCTATGTGGTGTTGCTATGAATCTTTCAAAGCCTTCTGAATGTCTTGATCTTGGTCACCTGGTACAATGAAGTTCTCTGCTTCACAGTACAATGAAAACTGAGCAGCAATAACGGAGGTTTAACCGGACAAGCAGCATGAGCAAGTGGAGGTTTGTCTCTAAAGGTCATAGCCTTTAAAATGTCGAAAATCTTTGATGAGGCAGGCCACTGCACGAAAAACAAAAAGAACATGGGGCATATTAGCAAGAACCTCGTTAAAATTATCGCCGTTTTAGCGGCAGGAAACTGCCGCTAAAGCGGCGATAATGGGCTTGCTAATATGCGTTATAGAATTCAATAGAAGCCCAGGTTAGATGTGCAGGACATCTAACCTGGGCTTCTATTGGAATTCTATAACGCATATTACCAAGCCCATTATCGCCGTTTTAGCGGCAGTTTCCTGCCGCTAAACGGCGATAATTTTAACGAGGGTCTTGCTAATATGCCCCTTATTTCTAAAAGTAAATATGGAATTATTTCCCTTTTACGTACAATGCATTAAATGCCATATACAAAGTAAAAAAAGGGGAAAGAATTATGCAAGATAAACATTGGGCCCGATTCACAAAGTTAAAGTGAGAGGAGAGCCTAACCTAACGACTTTCAGTATTCACAAAGGGCATTTACGAGTAGTAAATGCCTTTTGTGAATACCGAAAGTCTTAAAGTTAGACTTTCGTCGCACTTTGCCTTTGTGGATCGAGTCCATTGTGTATAGATCTCCCTCACTTCTTGGTCATTCGGCCTAATTGAATGAAACCTTTACCAATCAAAACCTTCCATATTGCTCACCAGCAAGGAACACTGGCATGTCTCTCCAAGCTAGTGCAAATGTGGTCTTGAAACGTTTTCCGTACACATACCACCATCTTGATTTTGGCTTCGTTTATAGTCAATAGGGGCATATTAGCAAGGAATAGCGATAATTATCGCTAAACGCGCTTAGCGCGAATCCTGTTAACGCCGCCTATCGCTGGAAAATATCGCTGAGATAACACCCTATTAGTAAGGATTTATCTCCATAGCGATAATATTTCCAGCGATAGCGGCAAAATGCGAGAATATCGCTGGAAAACCAGCGATATTCTTGCATTAACGCTAAGGTGGATTCAGCATTAGAATCCACCTCCTATACCTTAAACAGGTAAGTCATAGTCAGTAGCAGGTGTTAAAATCTAGCGATAAACGCGCTTAGCGCGATTTATTTTATCGCTTCGCCTGCCTTGATAATAGGGGTTAGTGGTGTTAGCAACTGTTTACAGTCGCTTTTAGTGGGGAACGCCTACCTTGCATGTCATTAGCGATAAATATCGCTGACATGCAAGGCGATGTAATTCCCGGCCTCTAACGCCTGAAAGCTGTCGCTAACGCCTGTTAGCGACAGCTTGCTAATAGGGCATTAAAAATATCGCCGATTTAGCGGCAAAAAGTGCCGCTAAATCGGCGATGAAGCCCTTGATAATATGCCCCTGAATGTCTCGCTGAGGTCTAAATACTCACCCGGGTTTAGTCCGAAAGCGATTATAGGTGAAAAGCTCCAAAACGGATCCAAGCTGGAGACGGGGCCCGGAGTGATACTCGGTGCAGAAGGAGAGCGAGGGGAGCGAGTGGAGAAGAGGTGTTTGGGCAGAGGCAGTATTCGGACAGTTAGCTCGTCGGAGAGTTTTGATTAAAACAGGTTTTAGAGGCCCACCCAGCAGTTGTTCTGTTTTCAGCGTGGGAGTTGAACACAACGAGTTTTGCATTAAGATCAGCAACGAGGAGGAGAACAAACGGAGGATAAAACGGATGTACAGTGTGTGTGCTTGCATGAATCTGGCCAGAAGGCGGGGAAGGGGCGAACTGGGGGGGTTTTCAGCGGTGAATCCGACAATTAACTCTTTTCAGGATAACCCTCTCCAGGGTAGTACACCAATAAACCCCCTACCGCAAATTTTGGCACCAGTTGTAGGGTTAGAGCCAAAAGAAGGTATGGAGGACTCCACAAAAAATAAGCAGGCTACAAGACAGGCCACAAAAAACCACATTCAAGAAACAAGCTACGCCTTACGGAACAGAAAGCCTAGCTGCAGTTTCCTTAGAAAGTATAGAGCATACTGAAATGGGGGGGAAAATAATAGCCACTCCAGATACTAATAAAACAAAACACACCAGTAAGAAACAAAAGGCACATAAAACAAAGAGAGGAGCTTCAGTGGTGGCATCAACTAGAGCTATAAAGGCAGCCAAAAGCGAGCAATCTAAGAAGGGAGTCAACCCAAAAATAACGCCCTCTCTTCGTACTTTCTTTAAAGTGCAAGAAAAACAGGTAGAAGAGAATATACCACAAAAAGAAGATAATTCGAACAGTGTTATATATAAGATGCAAAAAATAACATCTCCCTCTAAAATTGGAATAGTGGAGTCCCCAAACCGCTATCAAATATTGATGACAAAGGGCAGCGAAGATGAATGTCTTTCAGATGCAGAAGAACCCCCGCAGTTAGATAAAAACTTAAATCATGATAAGGCTGTTAATTACCAAGGGGAGAATTCGGAACCACTTCTACAGGGAGAGATAGGCAGACTCACAGCCTCATTGTTGAAAGAAATGAAAGCGGGCTTTACCAAGGTGCACATGCATCAAACCTAGAAAAAGCGATTCCTTATTTGCGATAAATAAGGAATCGCAAATAAAAAATCACTAAGCGGAATGCATCATGAAAATCGCAAATAATTCGCGATTCGCAATAAATCGCTAAATCGGGACCGAGTACACAATTGCGACTTGCTAACACATGAAATCGGAAAAAAAGCGATTTCCGAATTAGCGATTTCGGTATTAGCGATTTCGGTATTAGCGAAATCGCTAATACCAAAATCGCAAAAAGCGGGTCGCACTGGAAGCAGGCTGATGATATCACAACTAGGAAGTCATCCAGTCCATGCTTCATTCAGTGCCCTGAGGAGCTCAGAGGAGGAGGCAGAGACCTGAAGCTGAGCTGAGCAACCTCACACTCTGTATCCAGCTACTGTTCCCAGACCCAGGATGGACAAAAACGATGCAGGGAAGAGTGCCACGCCTAGGAAGAGGAAGCTGAAGTTCTCTGAGAGGGAACTTGAACACCTGATTGAAGGTGTCAGCAGTAGTCACGACAAACTGTTTGGGAAATTGTCCCTGAAGGTGCCAGAGGCTGTGAAGCGCAAAATATGGCTGCGCATAAAGGAAAAAGTGAATGCTGTGGGAGTCACACACCACAGCATTGAGGAATTGAAGAAAAGGTGGTATGACCTGAGGAAACGCGCAAAGGAGCGCATAGCAGAAAGGGTGAAGGAAGCAGCTGGCACAGGAGGGGGTCTATCAAATGCACCCGCAAACACAGCCCTGGAGGACCTTGTTGAGGGGACAATCGAGCCTGAGGCAGTCGTCGGAGTGACACAATTGGACACATCCGGCACAGCAGGAACATCACAAGGTAAGATGCATGCAAGCGCTAATCCTCTGCGTACTGTATAACCGTGCACAATCCCCCAGGCAAATCACAGTGTACAGGTAAAACCCCATGCCACGTTTCACCTCATACACAAAATGCATCATGGGAGTTGTAGTCATGTCAGACAAGTGGTCATTCAAAAGCTAACATGGTTAATTAAACAATACCGCATGCCAGCCAGTGTGTTTAAGTCAGTGATTTATTTTGAAATAAGTTTGCCAAATGATAAACAGAATTAGGATAATACAAGACTAACACTGCACTGTTTCGCATCACAGATGCAGTGGAGGCAGACTCCGAGGATAGTGACCAGCTCGTCATCTCAGAAACACCTGCAGAGACGGATGCAGAGACTCCTGTGGTCCCAGAAAACACACCACCCCCACCACCAAAACGCAGGGCACATGTACCCTCACTGGTAGAAATGGAATCCGATCAGACTCCAGCACCCACTACATCCTCCAGCCAGCCACGTGTCCCTTCACCAACTCCAACACCGGCACAGCTCCAAACAGGACGACGGCGCAGGTCCAGGGCCCGTATTGCGGCACATGATGAGCAGGTCCCAAATGTATATGGCGGCGTGGAGTCTCAGATGCTACGTGTGCAGCGCCTGCAGGGGAGACACATGGGCACAATCAATATGCAGATCACAAAGCTGGCCAAAAACATAAGCACAATGGCAGACAATGTGCGTGAACTAACATCAGTGGTTGCTGAGGGGAATCGCCAGACAAACTTGAGCTTACAGGAGCTCACCCGTGCAGTGCTTGCAGGACAACGCATGAAGCGGAGAAGGCATCACCAGAGCCTGATCCGCATGTCAGCGAATACCAGGGCCATCAACAAGCTCTGTAATACCACTGCGCTATTGGCACGGCGCTCCGTGTCAATGCAGATTGATCTAGGCCATTTCTGTGGGGATGTTGCCAGGTCCTTAGGACAAGTCGCCACTGCTGTGGAACACATCCAGTCCGGGACTGTGAGTGCCATCCACCTGGAAGGGGAGGAGGGGAGTGAGGAGGCCTCTAGCCTGAGTAGCCTATTGGTGCCAGTGACCACTAATAGGAGGTGCAGTTCGCGCAGCTCAACATCCAAGGGATCACGTCAGGGTGATGGTGCAGAGGCAGGCGACAGGAGGCTGGGGGTACATGGCAAGAGGCGCTAGCCAGGTATATACTCCTTTTTGGCCATGGTGGGGTAACCATGGGCAATTTCTACTTGGTGATTGCCCTCCAGTGCTGAGTACAGTTTTATTTTGACTTTATAGACCAATGCAATCACCTTCCAAAATTTCTAAACGCACGTCTCAAGTTTGACATGTGCTCATGTTAATAAATATTTACGTACAGCATTTGTTTGTCATGGCTCATTCTTACCTACCTCAAAAATGATGTGTGATGTGTGCACGTCTCCTCTGACTCTCTGCAGTGTTTACCACATGCGCCTGTCGGTGTTGTGCGGGTGGTTGCTCGTCACCATCCGAGTCACTGTTGTCCATCTCAATGGTAATGCCCCTTCTGGAGGCACTGTTGTGCAGCATGGCACATACAGCCACAATCCTGCAGCAGGTCTCGGGGCTATATTGCAATGCACCACCAGTTTTATGAAGGATGCGAAAACGACTTTTCAGTATGCCGAATGTCCGTTCTACCACATTCCTTGTGCTTATGTGTGCCGCGTTGTACCTCTGTTCCTGTGGTGTGGCTGGGTTGAGGTATGGTGTCAGGATATATTCGCACAGGGCATATGCGCTGTCACCTACAGGGTGGAAAGCAAAGGGTTAGCCACAGTAATGCTATTACATTTTGTTTCATGATGTAGCAACTAGATATATGTATGTACCAAGTAGGTGTCCTTCGCCAAATTCACCCCTGAGCAGACGCCTGTGGATGCCACTGTGGCGGAATATATACGAGTCATGTGTGCTCCCTGGAAATTGTGCCACGATGTCCGTTATTATATGCTTTGCATTGCACACGACCTGCACATTGATGGAGTGGTACGACTTCCTGTTCCGGAAGATGTACTCGTTGGCTGCTGGTGGACAGATGGGGACATGCGTGCAGTCAATGCATCCGATGACATGTGGAAAATGTGCCACCTGGTAGAACTCCAGTTTTGTCTGGTTCAACTCCTGTGGGGTTGTGGGGAAGGTGATGTGGGTGTGTATCATTGTCAACATGGCGTCAAGGAATTTTCGGAAGAAGCGTGAGAGTGCGCTTTGGGATACACCTCCGGCTACGGCTACTACCCCCTGGAAACTGCCTGACGCTAGTAGGTGCAGGCTGCATAGGACCTGTACGTGTGCAGGGATGGCATTGGTCCTACAGGTCTGGTGCTGCAGCAGGGGTTCCAAATCTGCAATGAGGCGCATTATCATTGCACGGTTCAACCGGTACTTATCATATATTTCGTCTTCATTTTGGCCCAGCAATGTTATGCGCACTCGGAATACCCTCTCCTGTATCCTCCTCCTGCGCTGGGCTGCTGCATTGATCCTCATCCTCCTTGCCAGCACGTAGAGGGCTGCCATTGTGAAAGGCTTACGGGGTCTCCTGAGGCATTTTTCAAGGGTTTCTAATTGTTTGCACCTGTGGTTTTTTTTTTTTACATTTTTTTTTTACTTTACCTCCTGGTTGAGATTCCCCTTATTCTGCTCTTGCAAAATAGCGATTTTCATTGAATTCGCTAATTGCGATTTTTGATGCATTGCTTTGCGATTCTTTATTTGCTAATCGCTATTTGCGGTAGCAATTGTATGTTTCGCTATTATGGTTTCACTATTTTGCTATTCGCTAAATTTGCGAGGGCTTTTTTTGCGAATCTCTAGTTTTTTCGGTATTTCGGTTGTTGCATTGGAAAGTTTCGTTTTACAATCGCTAACGGCCTATTTTGCATTTTCGCAATTTTTGCCACTGCAATTATGCTTGATGCATGTGCCAGCAAGTCGGAAAGAAACCAAGAAAAAATACAAGCGTCTTGCGAAGCATTAGAGTCAAAAGTTAATGCCTTGATTGATCAGGTATCAGAAATGGAAAACACTATGGAAAAAACAAGGGAAGAAGTGAAAAAATGTCAGGTTGACATCAGCAAGTTAAGAACCAGCGAGAAAGAATTTAGGGATAAGATTGAAATTTTAGAGAATAATTCTCGGAGAAACAACTTACGCATTTTAAACATTCCAGAAGGCTTAGAGGGACAGAATATAAAAAACTTCTTGGTATCTTTGTTAAAGGAATGTTTCCCGGAATTAGATGGGAAAGCACTGGATGAAGATATTCAAAGAGTGCATAGAGATCCCTTCAAACGAAACGCACAAAGGAAAAACCCCCGGAAAATACTCGTAAATTTTAGAACTTATTCTCTTAAAGAAAACATATTAACTATGGCATTGATAGCAGGTACCATCACCACAAATGACTACAATTTCAAAATTAGATCTGATGTTTCTAAAACTACATTAGATAGACAATGGGCGCTTGGGTCCTATATGCAAGAACTGAGATCTTTTGGAGCAACTGTCCAGATGAAGTTCCCAGCACTACTGAGAATCATGTGGGATAACAAAACATACAATATTAAAGATCCAAATGAAATCGAGGCTTTACTTGAACAAATTAAGGCAAAAAGATAAGGGCCAGTTATCTTAAATGGACGACCTCATGAAGATGGAGCTCAAATAGGGCAATAATATTTGTCCAAAAACAGAAGGGAGGGTTCTCCAGGGGTGGGTGAAGGGTGTGAGGTTATGTTATTTTTTTTTTCGAGCACATTTTTTGGGTGGGGAGCATCAGGGGAAAAAATCCAAAAAAATAACTGTCCGATATGCAAGACTCAGAGAAGACAAGTTCCTGAAAGAGGTATTATTCACTTAATACGATTAAAGCCTGGGGAGAGAATGAGAAAGAAAGCGAGTAGAAGGTATAGATGGTGACATCAGAGGGTAAAATAAAAATAATAACCTGGAATGTAAATGGTCTGAGGGTGACGAGAAGACGACAATTTTTTTTTGAATATCTGAAATTACTTAATTGCGACCTTATAATACTACAGAAAACCCACCTGTTAAAACCAGAGTGGCTTGAAATTATAAAACATGAAAAATGGGTGGAAAAATCTATCTGTACAAATCAGTCCTGTTGCATTAAAGGAGTTGCAATAATTGTTAAAAAATCCTCAAAGATAAATATCTTAGAAGAGTTTGCTGATCCAAAAGGCAGATGGGCAGCAGCTAAGATTAACTTAGAGGGGAAACTTCTCCTTGTGTTGGATATTACGGTCCAAATACGGACGACCCAGCCCCCTTACAGTCTTTATATGCCCAGCTAATTAATATATCTACCCCAATTATTATAGGGGGAGACTTCAATCTACTATTAGATCCAATAAAAGACAGACATCCACCTGGGAGAGTATCGAACCTTCCTAAAATGCGGGAGTGTATCAATAGGTTTAAAGAGGACTTGGGATTAGTAGACATTTGGAAGAGTAAAGGGGATCAAAATAATAGATTTACATATAAAAATCAAAAGTACGGTCACTCATCACGAATAGATTTTTTTTGTTAGACAAATTATTATGTAAACATGTTATAAAAGTAAACCATGTACCAGCTCATCTATCAGACCACTCTCTAGTCCAACTCAAATTAAACCAAAGCTATATACAGGGTGAGGTCAGGTGGACTTTAGACCGTACACTCTTATTAGATGAACAAATCATAGAGAAACAGAAAGTCACAACGGAGGAATATTTTCAAATTAATGCTAATGGCGAGGTATCTTGGCAAGGAGTATGGGACGCATATAAAGACGTAGTTAGAGGAGTTCTGATTGGAATGGCTGCCGAAAGAAATAAGGAAATTAGACACAAAATAACTCAACTAGAATCAGACATATTAGATCAACATCGGAGTTATGAAGCAGCAACCTCTGAAATAGAACAAGACCGAGCAAAAGAGGACATTTCTAATAAGAAAGCTGAATTGTCTAGCTATTTGGAGGGAAGGATAACGAGAAGATGGGAAGCCAGTCAATTGTCAAATTATGAATATGGTGAAAATAGCGGGAAACTTTTAGCGTGGAAAACTAAAACGGATAACAACAGGAATAAAATAATGGCAATACATAGCGACTTGGCAAATGCGAAGGTAGAGAGCAGGATTGAAATAGAAGAGGCTTTTGAAGATTTTTTTCAAGCACTATAATGAGGATCATACACCCTCAGTTTACGCGGTAGATTCATACTTGAGGGAATCTACGACACCAATCTTGGGAGATGAGCTTAGTGAAGCATTAAATGTGGAAATTACCGTTAAAGAAGTATTAGAGGTTTTAAAAAAATCCAATAAAGGGAAAGCAGCAGGCCCAGACGCTATCCCAATGGAACTATATGTAGCCTTAAAAGAATCGTTAATTCCTAGATTAATGGCCCTCTTTAATAATAGTTACCTGGAAGGTTTTGAACTCCCTAAATCCTGGAATGATGCCACCGTTAGCCTAATTTTAAAACCAGGAAAAGAGCCCCTCAGATGTGAGTCATACAGGCCCATTTCCCTCCTTAACTGTAATTATAAAAATTTTACACAAATATTAGCAGCACGGATAGGAAATATTACTAGTAAACTTATACATATAGATCAAAAAGGGTTCATAAGAGGGAGGCAACTACATGATCTTACCCATCAACTAATCCGAGCTATAGATATAGCTATTGAAGGGAAGTTACCACTAGCAGTTCTTACTTTCGATGCTGCTAAAGCATTTGATCGTGTAAATTGGGTATACTTGCAGGAAGCTATAAAATATTACGGCTTAGGAGTGAACTTTTTAAGAACAATAAGAAATATATATACTGCGCCAGCTGCAAAAGTGCTTATAAATGGTAGCTTATCAAAACGAATTCAGATTAAAAGAGGAACGAGACAGGGTTGCCCCCTGTCTCTTCACCTTTTTAATTTGTATATAGAACCACTGGCCAATATGATAAGGAGATTCGAGGAAATTACCCCATTTCAATTCAATGGCTGGGTGAATAAAGTTGCACTGTATGCTGACGACTTGATGGTTTACACAAGTGATCTTAATAAGACCCTCCCTTTTATCACGAAGTTGTTGGCTGATTTTGGAGAAATCTCGGGCTACCAAGTAAATATTCAGAAAACAGAAATAATGCACTGGAATGTAGAAACACCAATAGTAGAAACAAAAAATAGAATTAAGTATTTGGGGATAGAGATCTTGAAATATATTGACGAAATTGCGCAGGTAAATCTGAATTTAAAAATTAAGGAAATGAGGAAACTATTAAAAGCATGGAGTTGCCTATCCCTGTCCTTTCTGGGGCGATCGAATGTAATAAAAATGTCTATTTTACCAAAGTTTACTTTCTTATTTAACGCTATACCTTTAGAATTTAAAACCCCATGGCTGAAAAAGATACAAAGCGAAATTAACGGTTTTATTTGGGCCTCTAAAGGTGTGAGAATAGCATGGAGGAAACTGTGCCAGAGGAAATATTGAGGGGGTATTGCAAGCCCAGACCTGCTTTCTTACTATAGGGCCTTCCATTTTAAACACATAAGAAACCTTTTCAGTCTGCATGCCGACTATTCTTCCTACTGGAAAGCTGTAACAGAGGAAGTTCACTGTTTATATAAGTTTGGACATCCACAATACTTTAAAAAGATTAAATTAAAGGTACTTACCACAGCATACAAGTTATGGTATGAAATCAGAAGAATATGGAAAATTCCTTATTACAGCCGGTTAGAACCTATTTGGAGGTCTCCAGGAACCCCAGAGTGTCTAAAAGATTCATTAGCAATAACATTGAGAGAAGCAGGAATAACAAGATGGGGACAATTGATTGACGCTGGTTCACTAAAAAGTTGGAATTCACTAATTGAAACAACACAGGGCAAGATCTCCAGGTTCAAATACTATCAGTTACTGAGTTGGTCGAAAAACCAGGATTTTTTTTTAGAAACTACAGAAAAACTGGAGAATGAACTTTTATGCGACGTACGGAAAAAAGAAATATCGAAATGGTACTGGCATTTGATACAACCAACAGACGACAAATTTACAGTCCCAGACGAAGTATGGAGGAAGACCTTCCCGACTCAAGACTTGCAACATCTCTGGCAAGTATCCTGCACTCTTTTATGGCAAACTTTAGTTTCTGCACCTCTTAGGAGAAACCATCTTTTTACTTTACATAGGTCATACTGGACGCCGGAAACATTGTCCAAAATGAATAATCAGGTGGTAAGGAAATGTCCAAAATGTGGGGATCTCAAGGCGAACGACATCCATATGTTTTACCAGTGTCCACAACTGGGAATCTTCTGGGAAGAAGTGGGTAAGGTTATCGATAAAGTTATAGGAACAAATATAGAGGTAAGCCCACTAATTGTTATTTTTGGTATTATTGATAGTAACATCTCTACTACTGTATTAAGTAAAAAGCAAAAATGTTTATTATTTATTTTAATATTATTAGCTAGGCGTGAGATATGCATGAATTGGATTCTTAACAATCCTCCAAGGGTGATAGAGTGGATTGTCTCAGTAAGAAAGGTTAAGCTGATGGACAAGCTAAGATGGAAGAAAAATAAAACCAAGTTTTGGGATTTATGGGACAAAGCATGAGGTAGGGTAGGGAGGAATGTCCAATGATTACATACAATGCGATCTCCCAGATTCAAATGGTTGGCATGGGGGGTCCGTGTCCGACATTCAAAGGAATCTAAAGGTTCTAAGACAAGACCCAAACCTCAGCACTAAATTAAAGGGCGGTCTCCATCCGTATTGGTCACAACCCACGACAAGGGATCTTGTCTGATATAACCATAAAAATCGCATAAATGAGGACAAAAAAAATAAATAAAAAATAACGTAGCCTGGAAATATGATGACTATATTTCAGTTTCAGGCAATCCTTCATGATCGATCTATTTAGGTCCAGCTCTTTTTTCAACCACACAGTATGGGGCAAACTCTAATAAGATCCAATATGAAATCTGCCCCTAACTCTGCATAGGCACACTCTGTAGCAACCTTAGGAGCCTTCTCAAAAATGTGTTTTCTGCTACCTGGATAGAATGGCATGACTTGTATCCCCATACGTCTGACCCGAAAGAAACTGACGGAACACACGGTGCTCTGTAAAGATCTAATATGGATTTTACATGAACATGGCCCAGGTGTCTTCCAAAGGCCTCAATACTATGGGCAACCCTATTAAAAGACTGGACATGGGAGATCAATAGATAGATCCAGTTCAATTTAATATCCAGCCAGATGCCAAGATAACAAAATGTATTTGTATTTTCTATGAGAGGGCCATCAATCATAAAGGTCTTCTTTTTGGCATGTTTAGGTCCTATCACCATTGCATAAGATTTCGAGAAATTAGTTTTTAGGCCAATTTTATCTATAAAATCATAAAAACAATCTAATAAAAGTTGCAGGTCAGTCACTGTATGTGCCATCAGCACAGTATTGTCAGCGTACAGCAGTGCTGGAACCGACCTGTTGTTTACTCGTGGGACATCTTTACATCTTTCCACAAAAAATCGGTCAAATTGATTGATGTACAGGATAAAAAGCATACGGGCTAAAATGCATCCCTGGCGGACTCCTCGACTCAAAATAAAGGGCTTTGTGCATTCCCCCAAGGGACTATATCTAACTGAGGCCTCCAGGCCTGCATATAGATTACGCAGGAAAGATACAAGAGGGATCTCCACTCCCATGTCCCCCAGCACAGCCCACAGTTTCGATCTGTCAACTGTATCAAAGGCGGGGCTGAGGTCCATGAATGACAGATAAACTGACTCATTCTTAGCCAGAGTATATTTGGAGATCAATAGGTTATGTCAAAGATGGATGACAGAAACTAAGTTAGCCTGATTCACTTAAAGCATGATTTCAGCATTGAATTTTCTACAAACGGCATTCACAGCAGTCTACTCCGATAGTCTTACTTATCACTTGCAACTTTATCAATTGAGTAATGACATATTTAACATTTATACATGAAATTCAAATTATGATATGGAAGGTCCTCATGCAGGTGCAAGAAGAGGAAGCAGCACAGTGACAAAAAGGTCCAGCAGCTTCAAGGCCATGGAGAGAATCTAGGATTCCCAGTACTTGACTGACCTCACTAAACATTACATTATCCTACATACTGAAAACCTATAGGTGGTATAGGTATACCATCCACCATAGCGATATTATGCCCATTTCCAATGGGGACACTCAAGAGCTAAACATTGCCATTAGGACTAACATTTCGCCATGAAAGAACTGGCAGTGTTACATTCTCCCCCCATGGATTAAAACCATAGCGGTGTAGGACATCTCCATACAGTGTCATAGCCAACTTTCAGAAAAGTGCTGAGGCAGTTAATGGGTACACCCCTTTCCTTAATCTCTAAAACGCCATATTTCCTACTGAACCTAGGCATTGAATACCATCAAGGCTAAGAGTTATGGCATTCAGAGTTTTCCTTTATGTAATGTAATTGGGTCAAATGATTGCACACTTCATACTGCCCGTCATCCTGCTGTTCCCTTGCTGGACTCTGTCAACATCGTGTCTGGGGTGGGACTACGTCCCCCAGACTTCACAGTGTCAAAGCGGGGCCGGAAGGGACTTGCAATCCACTAAAAGCGCTCTAGGGATCCCGCTGTGTGGGTGTGTTTAACGGTGGTTCCCTGCCTGCATCTTGCTTACATGCTGCCTGTCTCTCTACAATTCCCTTGCCAGACTCTGTCAATATAGTGTCTGGGGTGGGAACTACATCCCCCAGACTTCACGGCGGTAAGGCGGGATCAGAAGGGACTTGCAACACGCTAAAAGTACTCTGCGGATCCCGCTGCATGGGTGTGTTTAACAGTGGTTTCCTGCCCGCATCTTGCTTACCTACTGCCCATCTCCCTGCCATTCCCCTGACAGCCTCTGTCAACATCATGTCTGGGGTGGAACTATATCTCCCAGCCTTCACGGTGGCAAGGCAGGGCCAAAAGGGACTTGCATCATGCAAAAAGCGCTCTGGGGATCCTGCTGCACGGGTGTGTTTAACAGCAGTTCACTGCCCCCATCTTGCTAACATACTGCCCGTCATCCTGCCGTTCCCTTGCCAGACTCCGTCAACATCGTGTCTTGGGTGGGACTACATTCCCCACACTTCACAGGAGCATGGCAGGGCCAGAAGGGACTTGCACCGGGTGTAGACCGGGCCATGACTGGCCAGTCTTTGCCCGTCATTGGCCAGAAGAGGCCGGGCTGGGCCACCTCTCTTGGCCTGAGCATCTGGAGCATCGACGGAGGGATCCTTACTATTGTGGTAGGTAAGATGCCCTCAAGGTCTGTACATCATGGGAAAAAGAAGAGTTACCCTCTACCGGAAAAGGGAATTACATTTTGCCCTCAAAAACAACTATTACCAACTGTCTTTCCACCATAATTAATGCAGCACAGAAATTGGCACAAAACCCCCTCTAGAACCAAACGTGATTGTGGGTAATGCTTGGAGGTGAATAACTACAACCCCTACCCCCACTCTTAATGATGGCAGCAATGTAAATTTTGGCCCAAGAGGCCCGGGTCTCAAGGGTAGAACCACGTCCCCAGACTTGCCCAAGGAGTGATACTGACAACCCATTAAGTATTGAATCATTATCATTGTTAAACTGCCCTCCATCCAAAAAAGGATGGGAAGCAAAGAGCAGACTCAAAACAAATGTAGGCCAAAAAGGAATAAAACAACTAGCTCTGAAATTTCCAATCATAATAAAAAAAATGGTGATATGTTACAAGTATCCACGACCCTTGGAAGAAATCCACTGGATGATTTGCTATCCAAAATTGACTCCTTGTTAAATGACTTCAGCACCACACTGGAGGCCAGGATAACAGCCTTAATAAAAACTGAACTGAATAAAGTAATCTCTAAACTCACCCAGCTGAGCCAAGTACAATCCGCTAGTAGTCTTGGCGAGCAAATTCCTGAACAACTCCGGGACTCCATCATAGCCACCTCCCACCCCTTACAAAGCCCCTTAAGGAAACACAATATGTACAGGCTCCAAACACAAGCTATATAAAATAGTGGCTAACCTAACAGATACTCATAGGGTAAGGAGGCCTGATCATGTGGACGAAATGCCTTTGCAACTTTCACCAGAGACACCCTTTATGTGGTGATTTTGGAGAGTGTTCCACCCTTCCCCCAGGGCATAGCGAAGACACTGAGACTTTAATGCGTAAAATTGCACACTGGATGCGTGAGAAGTCTGGCTTCCATAGAGATTTGCATCACAAAATCTTGCTTTCCAGGAGGTTGAGATGGATTGGCCCTTCTAAAAAGACATTAAAGGGTGACTTTATTGTAGTTAGTTTCAAGGATCCAGGGCTAGTACATTTTTTGTTACAACATCTGCGTTACTTAGTAGACACACATGAGGAAATCAGAGCTCAGTCGCTTATTTTTTTCTATTAGCCTCCATCCCAAGTCCAACCTAACCCCTTGAGAGGCCAGAATCCACCGGTTCTACCAATAGATTTCCAACCCCACTCAAATTAGTGCTGTCAAACTTCTTTGACCCTGTGAGTGACCTTGGCATGATTGACTGTTTACCCTCCGGCATTGAGCCATACAAACTAGATGGTGATCACGGGGTTCTGCATGATACTAGCAAGGGGGATCAGCCACAAGAAACACAGCTCGGCCCGGCCACCCTTCCATCGAACAATGGTTTAGACTCCAATGATTCATTAAAGAACTCTCTTTGGTCTCTTTGAACATTGTGGAAGCACACACAAAGTTAATAAACCTTGACTAGTTCAGCTTTATTTCAACTTTTGTTATCATACATGTGCAGGAAACGTGGATGTCAGAGCCTTTTCATATTGATGGTTACTGTGCCCTGTTCCAACCAGCTGTTCCTTCTACAGCTGGGAGGGCGAGGAGGGGTCTTGCTATATTTTGTTTCTATCCAGATTCTCACATTTCACCAGAATGGTCATCACCTCATTTTTTGGTTTCTCCACTATCCTTTTCTAAGGAACCTGATATGTTATGAATTAATTTTTATAATAATGTTTCTAACCAATGTTCATGCAATATAATTGGGGATCTGGCCGATTATTTGGAGAATTTCCATTTGCACTTGAACTGGAAAGTCATTGTGATATGGGTGGGAGACTTCAATATCACAGCATGTCACTTGGACAATTCACATTTGTGCAGCTCTTCAACCAATTACGCAATCAATAGGTCACATTTTAGACATACACCACTTGTTGATCCACTTAATACCTTAGTATTAAAATATGATTAAATTTTCCCATGTGACATTTCAACAGGGGAACATCAATGCTTTCCCACTTTCATAGGTAGCTCTCCGGGGCAGCACTCTCAAATTGATACTGATATCTGTGGAGTTTTGGGAGTTTTTACCACTTATTTTGGATTTTAATATCATGCCAAAATGTTTCAGCGGCCACAACCCCCTGATCAAGACAGGAGTTATTACACCAAAAAACTAAAGGGCTAAGAATGAAGTGGTTGAAGAGCCGCACAAATGCAAATTGTCCAAGTGATATGATGTGATATTGAAGTCTCCCACCCATATCACAATGACTTTCCAGTTCAAGTGCAAATGGAAATTCTCCAAATGAAGTGGGATACAATTGACCCAATGGTATTTAGCCAATACATAAATAAAGACATCCATCTTGGCCTCTCTTTCAGGTAACGCCAATCATTCCATAATTCTGCCAGAGTTTGATCTCATATGTAGACTAATCTCAGACAAGCTATCTATAAAGAAGCCAAATGGTGTGACACTGCTACATCAGTGGATTAGTGCAGCTCACACATCTGCCTATAAACACCTAAGAGCCACACTTAAAGTGAATCCACGATCACCATGTGATGTTCAAAAAGCTAGGAGCCAGTATAAGATTATAGAAGAAAGGATAATGGAGCTAAGATCCAAAGCATGGGAGGACCGTTTAGCAGCAGCAACACGAAAGGATAGCGTTAAGTTCAGGGAGGTAGTGAACCATCCTTTTTTAATGAATATGACAGCCCTCTGATTGAATTCATGATCCTGGAAGATCAGTAGGTGAAACACTTTAAGGGAGTTTTTCACCCAGGTGATTATGCCCAGCAAGCTCATAACAACTTAAGTAGGCATAATTTCCCAGAGACCAGGCAACAGAGCCTTACCTCCCCCATAGAATTGAGTAAAGTAACCTCGGCAATCAACCAGTCCTCCCCAAGGAAAGTGCCAGGCCCAGTTGGGGTGCAAGTCAACTTTTTTACAGTTAATGTTCAGTTATGGGCCCCTGTACTAACAAATGTACTAGGGAGTGCTGTGACTGGTCTTATCCGAGAATCCTGGAAGCTGGCCATAGTCTCCATTTTTTTAAAAGGGGATAAACTCTCACCTGCCATGCTACAGTCCAATCACCCTCATCGAGTCCATCAGAAAAATTTGAGGGTGTGTTCTTCTGACCTGCCTTGAAGCCTGGGCAGAAGAAAATAACATCTTGTCCAAAGACCAGTTTGGTTTTGGACCCAGGTTAGGAACCATGGAACAAGCACTAAACCTTTGCCTTATTGTGAGTAAATACGTGGCAGCAAAGAAGGGGGCCCTGCACTTGGCATTTATCAATTTATAAAGTGGGTTTGATTTAGTAAACTGCAAAAAATTATGGAGGATATAGGAGTTGATATAGATCTTCTCAATTTAATATGACTATTACATCACGAACTGATCGTCACAGCGCGTTTTGGGCCACAGGGTGAATGGACTTCTCAGATAGGCTCGCTAAGAGGAGTGAGACAGGGCTGCATCTTAGCCCCTTTCTTGTATATATATAAATGTAATAAGCAGCCACCTAAAAAGGGTAGGAAGGGATCTCCCTAAAATAGGAACTGTACCAACTCTGAATTTCCTTTTTGAAGATGATGCGGTATTGATTGCCCGCACGGCCAACAGCCTCCAAGGTTTATTGGATCATTTTGAGGGCTTTATAACTGAGTTAGATTTAAAAGTAAATTACGCTAGGTCTTACCCACTGACCTGTGGGCCAATTAACACCAAAACAAAGAGCTTCACAATGAGGGGAAGATCCCTAGAGAAGACAACAAATCTTGTGGAAATCCCTCCTCCCGGCGAAACCACCACAATTTGCCAGGAACATTGAGACAATTTTTTCATTCTGCTCGGAAATTAAAACATAAACCGATGATAACTCTTTCCAAACAAAATGCATCTCGGCGGCTGTGTGTGGCGCAGTAGTTTGGGGGTTTTGCAAAGCAGATGTACTTCAGAATTTGGAAAATGGTTTTACTTGCAGACTGCTAGCTGTCCCCAAAACCTCCCCAACTTTTGTGTGCCACAAGAAGATTGGACTACCCTTTGTTGATGATCAGATTTGCATATCGTCACTCCTCTTGTGGATAAAATGCCAGCAGACTCCAGAGGTGGCATTAGTAAGGTCTTCCATTGCCAACTGCCTGTCTCTAGACAGAGCTACGAGGATTCCCTGGCTTGCATATTCAAAATGCACCTTTTATAATTTGGGCTTAAGGGAAATATTTTTTAAAGCCCAAAACCTTGGTGCAAACAGTGAGGCGATTGTAAAGCAATATTTTGTTGAGTCCCATTTAAATGACAGATTATTGGGAGCACAAAATATGCAAACTGTTGCTAATTATTTACAGGTGTCAACTGCAAGACATATTGAACCCTATTTATTGTGGATCACAAATCCTACATTATTGGTCATACCTTACACTGTTTAGACTAAATTTAATTCATTTTAAAGTCGCTTTTCCATCCCTAGTTAATTCCATTTGTTTTAAAACTCGCACTGAACGATCAGCGTGAACTAGCCACGCCTTCTGCCACGCCCCCTCGATTCATGGCGGGCTATTTAGGTAGATGCACAGAGCCTCCGCGCAGCTGATTGCTGCTTGAAATTGCTTTCCCGAGTTTTAATTTTCTTGTAGGTGGCTTGCCACCAGTAGCAGTCCGTGGTAGGAGTGCCGGCCGCACTGCATCGCATTTGGCGATGCAGCGCTCACAACGAAATTCGTTTTATTTATTTAAATGTTTACTTACCTGTATTCACCCGTAATCCGTGGTTCACTACCCCCCACCCTGCCCCTCCCCCGCCCCACGTCACCGCCCGGCCGGCACTCCTACCATGGACCGCTACTGCTTGCCACCATCTTTTGGGAGGTGCCTGGCTCCCGGACTAGAGCGGGATACACCTTGAAGGGATTATTTTCCCTTTTCTAAACATTTTATGTGTTTGCTTTTCTCACTCTTTATTTAATTACCTTTACTTTAACAGTAGCTTCGTGTCATCAGGGGAGCCTGAGACAAGAAGCAGGGGTTGCTGGACCCTAGTTATTTGCACCTATTATTTGGTCCATTCGTTTTAAAACTCGCACTGAATGATCAGCGTGAAAAAGCCCGCCCTCTGCCATGCCCTGATTCATGGCGGGCTATTTAGGTAGACGCTCAGCGCGTCCGTGTAGCGGACGCACCCAGTGGGCGCACTTCTGGCGCGCCAGGGGCAAGCCCGTCTGGGCCCGTCCGCGTCCGGAACGTGGCCAGCGCCAGCCACTGTGCCCGTTTCGGGGCTCAGGGGCTCCTGAGATTGATTTACTCTCGTGATGCTCTGCTGCTGCTTAACCCCTTAACTGCTGGGCCTTTTCCCCCCCAGTGCTGAGCCCTTTTTTGGCTATTTGTAGTAGTTCGCGATTAGGCCTCTGTAACTTTTTGACCACATAAGGTATCCACGCCAAATTTGCGTCCTTTTCTTCCAACATCATGGGGATTCTAAAGGTACCCAGGGTTTGTGGATTCCCCTGGAGGGGTCCCAGATTTTAGCCAAAATACAGCTAAATTTTGGTTTTTTGGGGAAAAATGGGACAAAAGTCCCGCATATGAAAGCGTCTGGGTTTTCCCTGCAAATGGTATCAAAAAGGGTTTGTGGGGCTGAAATTTCCATTTTCCCAGCTTTTAGGGAATGACAGACTTTTGTCAGAAAACCAAAAAATGTTACACAGTTTTGGCATTTGTCTGGGACATAGCCTATTTTTGCTATTTTTTGTGCTTTCAACCTCCTTCCAGTTAATGGTAGAAATGGGTATAAAAGCAATAATGGATCCTGGAAATCTATACATTTTAGAAAAGTAGACAAAATGCTGAATTCAGCAAGGGGTCATTTGTGTAAATCCATCAAGGTTTCTTTATAGAAACTAACAGTTAAATATAGGAAAAATGGAAAATTAGTTGAAAAAAACAGCCTTTTGTGTCAACGTTTTCACCTGTAACTTCTTCTAATTATGACTGCTCTTTGAAAGCAATATACCGTTACATCCACTGGACCTTACTGGTTGTGGGGATATATAGGACTTGTAGGTTCACCAAGAACCCGACGAACCCAGAGCCAAAAACTGAGCAGCGTCTTGCAATGGTTCTTTATTATGTACCGGGTATATAGCAATTATTCATGGAATATTCGGTATGAAAGACTCCTATGTATTTCTGAAATGGGAACACAATATAGAGTTTAGAAACAGTAGATATTTGCACATTTCTGAAATTGGTAATACTCATACTAGCATGAGAATTATAGGTCATTTTTAAAATAACTTCTTTTTACACATTGTCTTTCATTTGGAAGGCAGAAATGCATCGAAAGTCAATAGGTAATAACAGTTGCTTTACAAATCTGAATTACCGTAAGTGTCCCGATAAAAATGGTACCTCACTTGTGTGGGTAGGCATAGTGCCCATGACAGGAAACGGCTCAAAACGCAACGTGAACACACCTCATTTTCACAATGAAAAATTACCCTTTTTTGCAAAGTGCCTAGCTGTAGTTTTTGAACCCTTGCTCTGCCGGCACCCAGGGAAACCTAGCAAACCTATACATTTTTGAAAACTAGACACCCAGGGAATCCAGGATGGGGTGACTTGACTGGCTTTCACCAGGTTCTGTTACCCAGAATCCCTTGCAAACCTAAAAATTGTCAAAAAACACATTTTCCTCACATTTCTGTGGTGGAAAGTTCTGGAATCTGCATGGATCCACAAATTTCCACCCACCCCGCGTTCCCCAAAGTCTTCCGAGTAAAATGGTACCTCACTTGTGTGGGTAGGCCTAGTGCCCACGACAGGAAATGGCACAAAACGCAACATGGACACACCCCAATTTCACAGTGAAAAATGACCCTTTTTGGCAAAGTGCCTAGCTGTAGTTTTTGAACCCTAGCTCTGCCGGCATCTAGGGAAACCTAGCAAACCTATACGTTTTTGAAAACTAGACACCCAGGGGAATCCAGGATGGGGTGACTTGACTGGCTCCCACCAGGTTCTGTTACCCAGAATCCCTTGCAAACCTACAAAATTGTCAAAACAAACACATTTTCCTCACATTTCTGTGGTGGAAAGGTCTGTAATCTGTGCAGATCCACAAATTTCTACCCACCCCACGTTCCCCAAAGTCTTCCGAGAAAAATGGTACCTCACTTGTGTGGGTAGGCCTAGTGCCCGCGACAGGAAACGGTGCAAAACACAACGTGGACACACCACAATTTCACAGTGAAAAACGACCCTTTTTTGGCAAAGTGCCTAGCTGTAGTTTTTGAACCTTAGCTCTGCCGGCACCTAGGTAAACCTAGCAAACCTATACATTTTTTAAAACTAGACACCCAGGGGAATCCAGGATGGGGTGACTTGACTGCTTCTCACCAGGTTCTGTTACCCAGAATCCCTTGCAAACCTAAAAATGGTTAAAAAAACACATTTTCCCTACATTTCTGTGGTGGAAAGTTCTGGAATCTGCGTGGATACACAAATTTCAACCCACCCTGCGTTCCCCAAAGTCTTCCGAGAAAAATGGTACCTCATTTGTGTGGGTAGGCCTAGAGCCTGCGACAGGAAATGGCGCAAAACGCAACGTGGACACACCCCAATTTCACAGTGAAAAATGACCCTTTTTTGGCAAAGTGCCTAGCTGTAGTTTTTTAATCCTAGCTCTGCCTGAATTTAGGGAAACCTAGCAAACCTATACATTTTTGAAAACTAGACACCCAGGGAATCCAGGATGGGGTGACTTTACTGCCTCTCACCAGGTTCTGTTACCCAGAATCCCTTGCAAACCTAACAAATTGTCAAAAGAAAAACATTTTCCTCATATTTCTGTGGTGGAAAGGTCTGTAATCTGCACGGATCCACAAATTTCTACCCACCCCACGTTCCCCAAAGTCTTTCGAGAAAAATGGTACCTCACTTGTGTGGGTAGGCCTAGTGCCCGCGACAGGAAACGGTGCAAAACGCAACGTGGACACACCACAATTTCACAGTGAAAAACGACCCTTTTTTGGCAAAGTGCCTAGCTGTAGTTTTTGAACCCTAGCTCTGCCGGCACCTAGGGAAACCTAGCAAACCTATACATTTTTGAAAACTAGACACCCAGGGGAATCCAGGATGGGGTGACTTGACTGCTTCTCACCAGGTTCTGTTACCCAGAATCCCCTGCAAACCTAAAAAATGGTTAAAAAAAACCACATTTTCCCTACATTTCTGTGGTGGAAAGTTCTGGAATCTGCGTAGATACACAAATGTCAACCCACCCTGCGTTCCCCAAAGTCTTCCTAGAAAAATGGTACCTCACTTGTGTGGGTAGGCCTAGAGCCTGCGACAGGAAATGGCGCAAAACGCAACATGGACACACCCCAATTTCACAGTGAAAAATGACCCTTTTTTGGCAAAGTGCCTAGCTGTAGTTTTTGAATCCTAGCTCTGCCTGCATCTAGGGAAACCTAGCAAACCTATACATTTTTGAAAACTAGACACCCGTGGGGAATCCAGGATGGGGTGACTTTACTGCCTCTCACCAGGTTCTGTTACCCAGAATCCCTTGCAAACCTAAAATATTGTTAAAAAAAACACATTTTCCTCACATTTCTGTGGTGGAAAATACTGGAATATGCGTGGATCCACAAATTTCTACCCACCCCGCGTTTCCCAAAGTCTTCCGAGAAAAATGATACCTCACTTGTGTGGGTAGGCCTAGAGCCCGCGACAGGAAATCGCGCAAAACGCAACGTGGACACACCCCAATTTCACAGTGAAAAATGACCCTTTTTTGGCAAAGTGCCTAGCTGTAGTTTTTGAATCCTAGCTCTGCCTGCATCTAGGGAAACCTAGCAAACCTATATATTTTTGAAAACTAGACACCCAGGGAATCCAGGATGGGGTGACTTTACTGCCTCTCACCAGGTTCTGTTACCCAGAATCCCTTGCAAACCTAAACAATTGTCAAAAAAACACATTTTCCTCACATTTCTGTGGTGGAAAGTCCTGAAATCTGCGTGGATCCACAAATTTCTACCCACCCCGCGTTTCCCAAAGTCTTCCAAGAAAAATGGTACCTCACTTGTGTGGGTAGGCCTAGAGCCCGCGACAGGAAATTTCGCAAAACGCAACGTGGACACACCCCAATTTCACAGTGAAAAATGACCCTTTTTTGGCAAAGTGCCTACCTGTAGTTTTTGAATCCTAGCTCTGCCTTCATCTAGGGAAACATAGCAAACCTATATATTTTGGAAAACTAGACACCCAGGGGAATCCAGGATGGGGTGACTTTACTGCCTCTCACCAGGTTCTGTTACCCAGAATCCCTTGCAAACCTAAAAAATGGTTTAAAAAAACCACATTTTCCCTACATTTCTGTGGTGGAAAGTTCTGGAATCTGCGTAGATACACAAATTTCTACCCACCCCGCGTTCCCCAAAGTCTTCCGAGAAAAATGGTACCTCACTTGTGTGGGTAGGCCTAGTGTCCGCGTCAGGAAACGGCACAAAACGCAACGTGGACACACCTCAATTTCACTGTGAAAAATGACCCTTATTTGGCAAAGTGCCTAGCTGTAGTTTTTAACCCTAGCTCTGCCAGCACCTAGGGAAACCTAGCAAACCTATACATTTTTGAAAACTAGACACCCAGGGGAATCCAGGATGGGGTGACTTGACTGCCTCTCACCAGGTTCTGTTACCCAGAATCCCTTGCAAACCTAAAAATTGTCCAAAAAACAAATTTTCCTCACATTTCTGTGGTGGAAAGTTCTGGAATCTGCGTGGATCCACAAAATTCCACCCACCCCGCGTTCCCCAAAGTCTTCCGATAAAAATGGTACCTCACTTGTGTGGGAGGCCCAAGTACTTGCGACAGGAAACGGCCCAAAACGCAACGTGGACACACCACATTTTCGCAGTGAAAACGGACCCTTTTTCAACAAAGTGGCTAGCTGTAGATTTTGAACCCTAGCTCTGCCGGCACCTAGGGAAACCTTTCAAACCTATACATTTTTGAAAAGTAGACACCCAGGGGAATCCAGGATGGGGTGACTTGACTGGCTCTCACCAGGTTCTGTTACCCAGAATCCCTTGCAAACTTAAAAATTGTCCAAAAACCCACATTTTCCTCACATTTCTGTGGTGGAAAGTTCTGGAATCTGCATGGATCCACAAATTTCCACCCACCCCGCGTTCCCAAAGTCTTCCGATAAAAATGGTACCTCACTTGTGTGGGAGGCCCAAGTACCCGCGACAGGAAATGGCCCAAAACGCAACGTGAACACACCACATTTTCACATTGAAAACGGACCCTTTTTCAACAAAGTGCCTAGCTGTAGATTTTGAAACATAGCTCTGCCTGCACCTAGGGAAACCTAGGAAACCTATACATTTTTGAAAACTAGACACCCAGGGGACTCCAGGATGGGGTGACTTGGCTGGCTCTCACCAGGTTATGCTACCCAGAATCCCTTGCAAACCTAAAATATTGTTAAAAAACCACATTTTCCTCACATTTCTGTGGTGGAAAGTTCTGGAATCTGCGTGGATCCACAAAATTCCACCCACCCCGCGTTCCCCAAAGTCTTCCGATAAAAATGGTACCTCACTTAAGCCATACCTCCCTGAAACCCCCCGGGTGTCTAGTTTTCAGAAATGTGTGGGTTTGATAGGTTTCCCTTGCTGGCCGCCGAGCACGGGGCCAAAAACCGAGGTGACCCCCCTTGCAAAACCAGGTTGTTTTGAGATAGGCAATTTTAATGTCACCTCAATAAGTTTTGGGCCCTAGCCTGTCGCGGGTACTTGGGCCTCCCACACGAGTGAGGTACCATTTTTATCGGGAGACCTTGGGGAACGCTGGGTGGTAGGAAATGCGTGTCTGCCCGGCGATGCCACAACTTTCCCACACAAAAATGTGTGGAAAAAGTGATTTTTTTCAGCTAAATTCGAGGTTTGCAGGGGATTCTGGGTAGGAAAACATTGGGGGATCCACACAAGCCATACCTCCCTGGAACCCCCCGGGTGTCTAGTTTTCAGAAATGTGTGGGTTTGATAGGTTTCCCTAGCTGGCCGCCGAGCACGTGGCCAAAAACCGAGGAGACCCCCCTTGCAAAACCAGGTTGTTTTGTGATAGGCAATTTTAATGTCACCTCAATACGTTTTGGGCCCTAGCCTGTCGTGGGTACTTGGGCCTCCCACACGAGTGAGGTACCATTTTTATCGGGAGACCTTGGGGAACGCTGGGTGGTAGGAAATGCGTGTCTGCCCGGCGATGCCACAACTTTCCCACACAAAAATGTGTGGAAAAAGTGATTTTTTCAGCTAAATTCGAGGTTTGCAGGGGATTCTGGGTAGGAAAACGTTGGGGGATCCACGCAAGCTATACCTCCCTGGAACCCCCTGGGTGTCTAGTTTTCAGAAATGTGTGGGTTTGATAGGTTTCCTTATCTGGCCGCCGAGCACGGGGCCAAAAACCGAGGTGACCCCCCTTGCAAAACCAGGTTGTTTTGTGATAGGCAATTTTAATGTCACCTCAATACGTTTTGGGCCCTAGCCTGTCGCGGGTACTTGGGCCTCCCACACGAGTGAGGTACCATTTTTATCGGGAGACCTTGGGTAACGCTGGGTGGTAGGAAATGCGTGTCTGCCCGACGATGCCACAACTTTCCCACACAAAAATGTGTGGAAAAAGTGATTTTTTCAGCTAAATTCGAGTGTTTGCAGGGGATTCTGGGTAGGAAAACGTTGGGGGATCCACGCAAGCCATACCTCCGTGGAACCCCCCGGGTGTCTAGTTTTCAGAAATGTGTGGGTTTGCTAGGTTTCCCTAGCTGGCCGCCGAGCACGGGGCCAAAAACCAAGGTGACCCTTCTCACAAAACCAGGTTGTTTTGTGATAGGCAATTTTAATGTCGCCTCAATACCTTTTGGGCCCTAGCCTGACGCGGGTACTTGGGCCTCCCAAAGGAGTGAGGCACCATTTTTATTGGGAGACCTTGGGGAACGCTGGGTGGTAGGAAATGCATGTCTGCCCGGCGATGCCACAACTTTCCCACACAAAAATGTGTGGAAAAAGTGATTTTTTCAGCTAAATTCGAGGTTTGCAGGGGATTCTGGGTAGGAAAACGTTGGGGGATCCACGCAAGCCATACCTCCCTGGAACCCCCCGGGTGTCTAGTTTTCAGAAATGTGTGGGTTTGATAGGTTTCCCTAGCTGGCCGCCGAGCACGGGCCAAATACCGAGGTGACCCCCCTTGCAAAACCAGGTTGTTTTGTGATATGCAATTTTAATGTCACATCTATACGTTTTGGGCCCTAGCCTGTCGCGGGTACTTGGGCCTCCCACACGAGTGAGGTACCATTTTTATCGGGAGACCTTGGGGAACGCTGGGTGGTAGGAAATGCGTGTCTGCCCGGCGATGCCACAACTTTCCCACACAAAAATGTGTGGAAAAAGTGATTTTTTCAGCTAAATTCGAGGTTTGCAGGGGATTCTGGGTAGGAAAACGTTGGGGGATCCACACAAGCCATACCTCCCTGGAACCCCCCGGGTCTCTAGTTTTCATAAATGTGTGGGTTTGATAGGTTTCCCTAGCTGGCCGCCGAGCACGTGGCCAAAAACCGAGGTGACGCCCCTTGCAAAACCAGGTTGTTTTGTGATAGGCAATTGTAATGTCACCTCAATACGTTTTGGGCCCTAGCCTGTTGCGGGTACTTGGGCCTCCCACACGAGTGAGGTACCATTTTTATCGGGAGACCTTGGGGAACGCTGGGTGGTAGGAAATGCGTGTCTGCCCGGCGATGCCACAACTTTCCCACAGAAAAATGGGTGGAAAAAGTGATTTTTTCAGCTAAATTCGAGGTTTGCAGGGGATTCTGGGTAGGAAAACGTTGGGGGATCCACGCAAGCCATACCTCCCTGGAACCCCCTGGGTGTCTAGTTTTCAGAAATGTGTGGGATTGATAGGTTTCCCTAGCTGGCCGCCGAGCAGGGGGCCAAAAAACGAGGTGACCCCCCTTGCAAAACCAGGTTCTTTTGTGATAGGCAATTTTAATGTCACCTCAATACTTTTTGGGCCCTAGCCTGTCACGGGTACTTGGGCCTCCCACACGAGTGAGGTACCATTTTTATCAGGAGACCTTGGGGAACGCTGGGTGGTAGGAAATGCGTGTCTGCCCGGCGATGCCACAACTTTCCCACACAAAAATGTGTGGAAAAAGTGATTTGTTTTCAGCTAAATTCGAGGTTTGCAGGGGATTCTGGGTAGGAAAACGTTGGGGGATCCACACAAGCCATACCTCCCTGGAACCCCCGGGTGTCTAGTTTTCAGAAATGTGTGGGTTTGATAGGTTTCCCTAGCTGGCCGCCGAGCACGTGGCCAAAAACCGAGGTGACCCCCTTGCAAAACCAGGTTGTTTTGTGATAGGCAATTTTAATGTCACCTCAATACGTTTTGGGCCCTAGCCTGTCGCGGGTACTTGGGCCTCCCACACGAGTGAGGTACCATTTTTATCGGGAGACCTTGGGGAACGCTGGGTGGTAGGAAATGCGTGTCTGCCCAGAGATGCCACAACTTTCCCACACAGAAATGTGTGGAAAAAGTGATTTTTTCAGCTAAATTCGAGGTTTGCAGGGGATTCTGGGTAGGAAAACGTTGGGGGATACACACAAGCCATACCTCCCTGGAACCCCCCGGGTGTCTAGTTTTCAGAAATGTGTGGGTTTGATAGGTTTCCCTAGCTGGCCGCCGAGCACGGGGCCAAAAACCGAGGTGACCCCCCTTGCAAAACCAGGTTGTTTTGTGATAGGCAATTTTAATGTCACCTCAATATGTTTTGGGCCCTAGCCTGTCGCGGGTACTTGGGCCTCCCACACGAGTGAGGTACCATTTTTATCGGGAGACCTTGGGGAACGCTGGGTGGTAGGAAATGCGTGTCTGCCCGGCGATGCCACAACTTTCCCACACAAAAATGTGTGGAAAAAGTGATTTTTTCAGCTAAATTCGAGGTTTGCAGGGGATTCTGGGTAGGAAAACGTTGGGGGATCCACGCAAGCCATACCTCCCTGGAACCCCCGGGTGTCTAGTTTTCAGAAATGTGTGGGTTTGATAGGTTTCCTTAGCTGGCCGCCGAGCAGGGGGCCAAAAACCGAGGTGACCCCCTTGCAAAACCAGGTTGTTTTGTGATAGGCAATTTTAATGTCACCTCAATACTTTTTGGGCCCTAGCCTGTCACGGGTACTTGGGCCTCCCACACGAGTGAGGTACCATTTTTATCAGGAGACCTTGGGGAACGCTGGGTGGTAGGAAATGCGTGTCTGCCCGGCGATGCCACAACTTTCCCACACAAAAATGTGTGGAAAAAGTGATTTGTTTTCAGCTAAATTCGAGGTTTGCAGGGGATTCTGGGTAGGAAAACGTTGGGGGATCCACACAAGCCATACCTCCCTGGAACCCCCGGGTGTCTAGTTTTCAGAAATGTGTGGGTTTGATAGGTTTCCCTAGCTGGCCGCCGAGCACGTGGCCAAAAACCGAGGTGACCCCCTTGCAAAACCAGGTTGTTTTGTGATAGGCAATTTTAATGTCACCTCAATACGTTTTGGGCCCTAGCCTGTCGCGGGTACTTGGGCCTCCCACACGAGTGAGGTACCATTTTTATCGGGAGACCTTGGGGAACGCTGGGTGGTAGGAAATGCGTGTCTGCCCAGAGATGCCACAACTTTCCCACACAGAAATGTGTGGAAAAAGTGATTTTTTCAGCTAAATTCGAGGTTTGTAGGGGATTCTGGGTAGGAAAACGTTGGGGGATCCACACAAGCCATACCTCCCTGGAACCCCCCGGGTGTCTAGTTTTCAGAAATGTGTGGGTTTGATAGGTTTCCCTAGCTGGCCGCCGAGCACGGGGCCAAAAACCGAGGTGACCCCCCTTGCAAAAACAGGTTGTTTTGTGATAGGCAATTTTAATGTCACCTCAATATGTTTTGGGCCCTAGCCTGTCGCGGGTACTTGGGCCTCCCACACGAGTGAGGTACCATTTTTATCGGGAGACCTTGGGGAACGCTGGGTGGTAGGAAATGCGTGTCTGCCCGGCGATGCCACAACTTTCCCACACAAAAATGTGTGGAAAAAGTGATTTTTTCAGCTAAATTCGAGGTTTGCAGGGGATTCTGGGTAGGAAAACGTTGGGGGATCCACGCAAGCCATACCTCCCTGGAACCCCCCGGGTGTCTAGTTTTCAGAAATGTGTGGGTTTGATAGGTTTCCTTAGCTGGCCGCCGAGCAGGGGGCCAAAAACCGAGGTGACCCCCTTGCAAAACCAGGTTGTTTTGTGATAGGCAATTTTAATGTCACCTCAATACTTTTTGGGCCCTAGCCTGTCACGGGTACTTGGGCCTCCCACACGAGTGAGGTACCATTTTTATCGGGAGACCTTGGGGAACGCTGGGTGGTAGGAAATGCGTGTCTGCCCGGCGATGCCACAACTTTCCCACACAAAAATGTGTGGAAAAAGTGATTTGTTTTCAGCTAAATTCGAGGTTTGCAGGGGATTCTGGGTAGGAAAACGTTGGGGGATCCACACAAGCCATACCTCCCTGGAACCCCCGGGTGTCTAGTTTTCAGAAATGTGTGGGTTTGATAGGTTTCCCTAGCTGGCCGCCGAGCACGTGGCCAAAACCGAGGTGACCCCCTTGCAAAACCAGGTTGTTTTGTGATAGGCAATTTTAATGTCACCTCAATACGTTTTGGGCCCTAGCCTGTCGCGGGTACTTGGGCCTCCCACACGAGTGAGGTACCATTTTTATCGGGAGACCTTGGGGAACGCTGGGTGGTAGGAAATGCGTGTCTGCCCAGAGATGCCACAACTTTCCCACACAGAAATGTGTGGAAAAAGTGATTTTTTCAGCTAAATTCGAGGTTTGCAGGGGATTCTGGGTAGGAAAACGTTGGGGGATCCATACAAGCCATACCTCCCTGGAACCCCCGGGTGTCTAGTTTTCAGAAATGTGTGGGTTTGATAGGTTTCCCTAGCTGGCCGCCGAGCACGGGGCCAAAACCGAGGTGACCCCCTTGCAAAACCAGGTTGTTTTGTGATAGGCAATTTTAATGTCACCTCAATATGTTTTGGGCCCTAGCCTGTCGCGGGTACTTGGGCCTCCCACACGAGTGAGGTACCATTTTTATCGGGAGACCTTGGGGAACGCTGGGTGGTAGAAAATGCGTGTCTGCCCGGCGATGCCACAACTTTCCCACACAAAAATGTGTGGAAAAAGTGATTTTTTCAGCTAAATTCGAGGTTTGCAGGGGATTCTGTGTAGGAAAACTTTGGGGGATCCACGCAAGCCATACCTCCCTGGAACCCCCCGGGTGTCTAGTTTTCAGAAATGTGTGGGTTTGCTAGGTTTCCCTAGCTGGCCGCCGAGCACGGGGCCAAAAACCAAGGTGACCCTTCTCACAAAACCAGGTTGTTTTGTGATAGGCAATTTTAATGTCGCCTCAATACCTTTTGGGCCCTAGCCTGTCGCGGGTACTTGGGCCTCCCAAAGGAGTTAGGCACCATTTTTATCGGGAGACCTTGGGGAACGCTGGGTGGTAGGAAATGCGTGTCTGCCCGGCGATGCCACAACTTTCCCACACAAAAATGTGTGGAAAAAGTGATTTTTTCAGCTAAATTCGAGGTTTGCAGGGGATTCTGGGTAGGAAAACGTTGGGGGATCCACGCAAGCCATACCTCCCTGGAACCCCCCGGGTGTCTAGTTTTCAGAAATGTGTGGGTTTGATAGGTTTCCCTAGCTGGCCGCCGAGCACGGGGCCAAAAACCGAGGTGACCCCCCTTGCAAAACCAGGTTGTTTTGTAATAGGCAATTTTAATGTCACATCAATACGTTTTGGGCCCTAGCCTGTCGCGGGTACTTGGGCCTCCCACACGAGTAAGGTACCACTTTTATCGGGAGACCTTGGGGAACGCTGGGTGGTAGGAAATGCGTGTCTGCCCGGCGATGCCACAACTTTCCCACACAAAAATGTGTGGAAAAAGTGATTTTTTCAGCTAAATTCGAGGTTTGCAGGGGATTCTGGGTAAGAAAACATTGGGGGATCCACGCAAGCCATACCTCCCTGGAACCCCCCGGGTGTCTAGTTTTCAGAAATGTGTGGGTTTGATAGGTTTCCCTAGCTGGCCGCCGAGCACGGGGCCAAAAACCGAGGTGACCCCCCTTGCAAAACCAGGTTGTTTTGTGATAGGCAATTTTAATGTCACCTCAATATGTTTTGGGCCCTAGCCTGTCGCGGGTACTTGGGCCTCCCACACGAGTGAGGTACCATTTTTATCGGGAGACCTTGGGGAACACTGGGTGGTAGGATATGCATGTCTGCCCGGCGATGCCACAACTTTCCCACACAAAAATGTGTGGAAATAGTGATTTTTTTCAACAAAATATGAGGCTAGCAGGGCATGTTGGGTAAAAACAAACAGTGAGAACCACGCAAGTCATTCAACCCTTGTGCTTCCCCCTTTGTCTACTACTCAAAAATGTAAAGGTTTGCCTAGGTGACGACTGAGCTAGGGCAGAAAGTCCCCTGCTACCCATTGTGAAAAAATAAATATCTTACAAAAGGCCATTAAATCGACACAAATATAAATCTAACACTCATTTGATAAAGCTAATCCACCACTTACACAGGTTGGTTTTAGCACCTCCAGAAATGCTGGCTTCAAAGCACAAATACTTATCAAAGTATATAAATATTGAAGCCAAGCCTTCTGAAGGGGAGCCATAAAGCCACATCACGGCACCAACCACTTTATGGTCCATTCACACGCCATTCACACACCACACACAAGACTTCCGTACCACCAGCCACGGGCCCAAACAACCATATCACTTGCACTCACACAAACATACTGCCGCCATGCAAGGGCCCATCACATTCATATGCCACAAGACATAATGACTTTGACTATATTCTACCACCTGTCAAGTCTCCACCTTCTTCTTCCAGACCGTTACCGAACTCATGCCCAGTGAACCTATACTAATGACTTCCATGACAGCCACATGAGGCTCAGGAAGACATGTCTTTCATGCACCTTTAGTGCACTCACTATGCTAAATCCAACTCCTTCCAGTTTGTGGATGCAAGTTGGGGGTGCTCGAGTATGCCGCAAAAACATTTCTCGAGCTGAGCAAGCATATCTACCTTTGAAACTAAGGCAAACATGCTGGAAATTTTCAAAAGATAACATCATAAACTATGAACGGATGAATGTGAAACAAGGGTAGTCCGTGACAACGTAGCATATGTCCAATCCACCGTTATGTGTAGTGACTGTAATGCACTTATCATACAGCAAACTGACCATCTACTAAGTTCTAACGGAGGATGAACATGCCAAGCAGCATTGACCCATAAGTACTACAGTAAATTCAGTGTGAGTGTGGCAGCAATGGATTTGAATCCATGGGTGAAGAAGAAGTCAGGACGTTTATCTATACTACCTTTACTATCTGCCTTCTACCTTTGCAATATTCCTCGGAAAGCGTACCTACCGTAAGCTGTTCTAACCCGTTCGTGTGTCTGACCTCAGAGTCCTGACTAACCCTGTCCAATTGTTAAGAGACCCTATACTAATGCCTTTCATCTCTAGCTACTTGAAGCTTGAGTGAACATTTCTGTCACGAGCTATCAATGCTCTCACAATGCTCTATCCAACTCCTTCCAGTTTGTGGATGCAAGTTGGGGGGTGCCCGAGTATGCCGCAAAAACATTTCTCGAGCTGAGCAAGCATATCTACCTTTGAAACTAAAGCAAACATGCTGGAAATTTTCAAAAACTTCCTAAAGAGAACATCATAAACTACGAAGAACGGTTGAATGTGAAACACGGGTACTCTATGACAACGTGGCATATGTTCTGTCCACCAGTATGTGCAGCGTGGGGACTATAATGCACTTGTCAATTGGCGAACAGAACAACTACCACGTTCTGAAAGCAGATAAAGGTGTTGAGAAGTCCATGATTTCATGAAGTAGAGGAAGAAATATCCTGCAGCTGCTTGCGTAGTGAAGGAGTGGCCCACAGACAGTAGGTATCCATTCACACCAATTGAAAGGTTATCCTATTGGCAGCTCCACCTCAGTCAATTTCCCAGTATTTTGCTTTAGTGTGATACAACATAAAGCAAGTAGGAAAACAGAAGGCAGGCTTACTTGGGCACTGGGGACAGTAAACACGAGTCTCCTGCCTCTTTCCCTGCATCGAGCACACTTTACAACGACGACATGGTCGCTCCTTTTGGGTGTTGCAGGAATTTTATCTGCAAAGTGTCGCTCCTGCAGCCTTGCCACGTCCTCCAGAAAACATGAAGTGGAGGCTTCTGCTTCTGTAGCAGTAAGACTTTCAATCACAGACAACTGAAAGTCAAGGAAAGACATGAGTCTTCCTGTGGTGGTCTCACGATAAACAACATACGCATTGTATGTTGCCATCTGGATCAGGTGCGTAAACAGTTTCTTATACCAAGTGCGAGTTTTACGATTCGCATTGTATGGCTGAAGAACCTGGTCGTTCTTGTCCACTCCGCCCATGTACTTGTTGTAATCAAGTATACAGGTGGGCTTGTGGACTTCGGCCATCTGACCCCAAACCGTGACAGGGGAAGTGCTCTCAGCATGAATTGTAGTGAGCATGTACACATCACGCCTATCTGAGAACTTAACTGCGAGCAGTTCGTTGGAACGCAACGCAGTGCTCTGGGATTTCTGGAGCTTCTTGCAAACAAGCTCCTGCGGGAATCCTTTGCGGCGACAACGAATTGTACCGCAAGCCACGGTGCCAGCTTTATAGAGCTCACTGAACAGCTCTACTCCTGTATAGAAATTGTCCACATAAAGGTTATAACCTTTGCGAAGAAGTGGCTGGACAAGCTCCCATACAATCTTTCCTGTGACCCCTAGCATGGGAGGGCAACCTACAGGGTTAAGAGTTGTGTCCTTCCCTGTATACACTCTCAAGCTGTACACATAGCCAGTCGAGCTCTCACACAACATGTACAGCTTGATGCCATAGCGAGCACGTTTGCTCGGAATGTACTGCCTAAACAGCAGCCACCCTTTATACAAGATCAAGGACTCATCAATGGCTATATTCTTTCCAGGAGTATAAACCTCTGGAAACCTGGCAGACAAATGTTCCACGACAGGCCGAATTTTGAACAACCTGTCATAGTCTGGATGGTCCCGGGGCAATGCAGCAGAGTTGTCATTGAAATGCAGCATGCGCTGCAATAGCAAAAACGATCTCTGCTCATGTATGGTGCAAAGATGGGGGTTAACCAAACCGTGCGAGTAGACCAGTAGGATAGCAAGGTTGGTTTATGCACTACCCCCATTTTAAGCGTGAGGCCCAAAAATATCTTCAACTCCCCTAGAGAAGTGGGAGTCCACTTGCGCGCCCTAGAATGAGGCCCAAGAGTGCCTCCTTGCTCCCTCAGAAATTGTTCGGCACGCAAATTTGTTTGCTGCACAATTTCATCTAGGAAGTCAACACCAAAAAAGAGATGGAAGTAGTCAATTGGCAAAAAATTTGCCGTATCTACTTTACATCCAGCGTCACCAGTGAAAGGCGGAATTTGGGGCTGAACTAAATTGGGAGGCTGCCAAGACAGCACTCCATCTGTGCTTGCGGCCGCACGTGCCTGCACTCTGGGTTGCTCTAACCTGTTACGGGTGTCCTGCTGCACAGACTGTGCTGGCAAAGGCACAGCACGACTGACATCGTCTCCTTCAGAATCGCTGGACGATGAGTCATCGGATGGAACTGCGCCGACTGAAAAGTCACTCCCAGATTCGGCTCCATTGTCCTCTCCCTCAGATGCTGTCTCAGTATCTGCTGTCTCAGTCTCTGATCCTGCCTCAGAGCTGGACTCCAGAACCAGATTTAGGGCCTGGGCAGCATTCATCCAATGATATGCCATCTCTGTTAGTGCCTAAACTATCCTTTTAAAACACAATCCTACTTAGAAGGCAGATAGGTTGTTGGTTTTAAAGTGTAGGTGGGTGTGTGCATGAGTGAAGTGTTTAAGTCAATAATGACGAAGTCACCTTACCTTTGCGAACTCTGTACGCTCTCCAAAAAGACTAAGAAAGAGAGAAAAAGACACAGTATTACTTTACCTTGCCACATACCCATCATCGCAGCCTTTTAGCGCTGGTGGGAGCCAGTGCGACCATCATTTTGGCGCCAAGATGCCTACGGGTGAACGTGTGCTTTACAATTGCACACTATGACCTCCTTTGATGCGCCCACTACCATCCTTGCAAACGTGCCCCTCATCTCTCCATAGCCCCTCTCTCACATACATTTAGTCTGTTACAAAGTGTTTCTACTTTGTGGCTTTACTAATCCACTTAGCTGTCTACATAATACCGATCTGTTCATTTCAGCATACCCTTTATGGCGTCAAAACTGCCACTACACAAAAGTCAGATATCTCTATCTAGCAGAAATTTTTTTTGTACTCTGCAGCTGTACCACACTTTACTGCCTTTCAGGTAA